>CM051457.1:50607796-50708767 GCA_028274465.1 Plantago ovata
TGAGATGTGATGCAATGGGGGTGATTTGCAAAGGAGAAGTATCTTGATACTTCTATGAAACAAGAACTCGATGATGAGAATGAAGAGGCGCTTGAATGTATCAAGCAGCAAGGCCTCATGAACTTCATATAGCTCGCACTAAGCAAGTGAGCATGCTGCGACACATGGAGTTCTACATAATGCGAAACCAGTCCCTAATCTGATAGTAAGGAGTCACTGAAAAAGTGATCTTTACTACAGTTCAGAACACGCAAATCGTCTGAAATGAAATGGATGATTTAGCGGAAATCTTTCAGATTCCAACTACTGGAACTGAAGATGACGTCACTGCCACTGACGAAGAAATTGAAGCTTTCTACAGTGACGTCAGAAATGAGAAAATGAAGAAAGGAGAAATTGCTCCCGTGACTTGGACAAAGCACGTTAAGAGGAAGCATCTCTGCCATTCACTTGGTCTAGTAGCTCTGCTACTAATCAAAGTTTTGGACTCCCAAGTTGGAGGAATAGACCAAGTAGGCCTAAGAAGGTGGCCGCTGCTGATGCATATCCATGAAAATAAAATGGAACTTAACTGGGCTAAGTACATTTTCAACAGGCTTGTTGATTGTGTCACTAAGTTTAAGGTAAAGGTGGAAGACAACAAGGTCTCACCTTCCTTTCCAGTTATGTATGGAATAAAGATATGCTATATCCTTGAACATTTCAGGATTCAGCTGAGAAACCCATTGCCAATCAAGAAATCTGTATGCAATGTGGGAAGATCCTTCTACAAGCAAAATGTACCTAAAACTGCTGGCAAGAAACTAGAATAATCAAAGAAGATAACAGCTGCAAATGTTGTCAGCACAAGCCATCAAGAAAGGTATACAACAGCTGCAGATGTCACAACTCAGCAACTTAGAGATGAAACTGCTGTAGATGGTGGTGACAAAGATGAAACTGCTGTAGATGATCAACAAGGTACGTGTACAACAACCGTTGCTGAAAATGCAACTACTGATGCCTCTGGGAAACTGGAGAAATCTAACAAGAAAAAGAGGAAAGCTGATGATGACACTCAGACTGCAGCGTCATCAGCAAACCCCGTACCAAAGAGGAAAAGGACAAGTAACACAAGGAAGAAAACACTGGCTCGCAAGTCAGTCCCTATTGTCCATGACCTCTCAGACAATTCCCAGACAATTGCTGAAACGCAAGTTCCAGTAGATGTTGACAAGGTATTTATTGAAGCCTATGTCAGCAACATTGAAGTGTTTGCAGAAGCCTTCAATGATCGACTCAACGTTGATCCTTCTACTGAGAATAGACCACAAGGCAGTGGAAATGAAATTCCTGCCCAAGTCCCAGATATCTACATTGTAGATAATCTAGATGATCAAACTCTGGAACCAGCAAGTGATTCTAATGCTGAAAAGATGGTTGCTGAACAAGCAACTCATCAAGTTGTTGAAACTCCGATTGCTGAAGAACCAGTTGCTGAGACAGCAATGGTTCAAGTTCCAGAAGTTGCTGAAGAAACACAAGAAGCACTATTCAACGACGCATCTCGTGATGCTGAGAATACTGGCCCAAGTTCACCAAAGACATCAATTGACAAAGTACAGCTTGTACTGGAAGCTATAAGCCAACAAATGGAGTTGGAGATTGAAGAATCATCCAACAAATCCATTGATGTCTTCATGACAAGCAGTGAGCTTAAAGGTCAAGATACTTCTGCTCAACTTGTCATTTCAGAGACAAGGGAGATTGCTGAAACCGCGCAGCCTTCTCAAACAGAGCAAGCCAAGAAGTCTGCTGAAGAAACAGTCCAAGAAAATGAAGAAACTGTTAATGCTGAAACGACTGAGCCACAACCTGTCCTTCTTCAGCAGGTAGTTAATTCAACCATCAGTAAAACTTCAAATTCTGAAACATACTCTTTTGCTAATATTATGTTATCTCTACAGACTTCTCAAGATGCAAGTCAGATGGTTGCTGAAGCCTCTGCACGAGAATCAACACTCCCTGCTCAGCAGGTAGTTAATGTTTTTGGTAATAAAACTAAGTTTGACAGCTTAGTACTTGTATCTAACTCAAATTTATTTCAGGATGAACAAATGGAGGATGCTACTCAAGCTCCTCAAGGAATGGAAATTGTACAACATGAGCTTGTTGAATCTCAGCAGGTAATTCATGTTTCAGCTTTGAACTCTAAAGCAATTATCCAAACCTCTCCTGATCTAAATATTGTTCTTTTTCAGGCTCTAAAGGAGACCACTGAACTGGTGCACATCACTGAAGATCAACAAGTAAGTTCTGAGGAACTGTACTTGAACTTCAAAAGAACAACTTTGTCAAGAGTTGCTATGTCCGTCAGCAACTGGCAAAGGTACAGACGAATGGATTTTTCTGATCTCCATCTTCATCTATCTAATGAGAAAAAGAGATCTTCTCTGCTGAAGCTCGAGACATTCGTTCACTCCATACTTCCTGAAGAAATGTCATATTCTCAGCAAATGAGCTCGAATCTGATTGCTCATATCAGAGAGAATATGAAGGCCAAATTCAAGAGTGCCTCTCCAGCTGAACAAGCTGTGATGCTCAAGGGTTCATTTGTACCCGTGGTGGCTGATCCCCACAAAATAAATGAGGAAGAGGAAGTAGCGAGTGTTGCTTTATACAAGCACCTCGAGCTAGTAATTCTGACTGATGATGATGAAGAGGAAGAAGATGAAAACATTCCAACTGATCCCAGTGATGATGAAGGGAAAGATTCAAAGGATAAGAAAGACGACGATGATGACAATCAAGGTCCAAGTCCTGATGCTGGTGGTTTAAAATTGACAGTTGCTGAAAATGTTCAACAAGAAAATCAGCAAACTGAACAACCACTACCTCAGCATGAATCTCAACCTGCTCCTACTGATGCTGAAAATCAAGCACCTGTACAAGGTGTTGATACTGAAGAAGAATATGCCAGAAAGCGAGCTGCCTTGAAACATGGCAAAAGCCAACTTTCTGATGCCAAGGTCACTGATGCAAACCTTGATGATGTAGATGAATTAGATGAAGATTACCAACGCGCTCTACAGAACAGTCTCTTGATCCATGCAAGGCATACGCAGGATCTAGAAATTGGTGAATCTTCAAGAGTGAAACCAAAGGAAGTCCCCTTCCTTCCACTTACTACTAGCGAAACTCCAGTAATTGAGTCTCAAACGTTGCCCTCAGCAACTACTCAATTAAAACTAACTAATGGTGAAACTCCAGTTGTTGAGTCTGAAGTGTTGCCATCAGCAACCACTCAACCAAAAGGAAATGAAGCTGCTGATTTAGGTTCCAAGGTTGCTGACCTTGATGAATCTGAGGATGACGATGATTTATCAGCAAATGAGGATGAACAATCCAAAACAGACCCCAAAGTGGTTCAAATTCCTCCTCCTGACTACATAACTGATAAAGACGATTGCTTAAGAGCAGAATTGCTGTTACAAGATGATCAGTTTGCTTCAGAACTAAAAGTTCATTCCTTGACCCCAAATCTAGTGCCGTTCCCAAGAGTTGAGGAGTTTACTCCTAGAATTTTGGCACTGAAAAAAGTCCATGATGCCTGCAAAGCAGAAGATGAGGCATTGCTTGCTGAAAGTCCGCTTGACATAGGGAAAATATTGGCTACAGTGCTGAGACGCACTACTACTCTTACGATAGCTCAGAAAGACATCAGTCTTTATCACAAAAGCTATGAAGAAGATGTAAGTCAAGCACTCAAGCTCGCAAAGACCGTTCTAGTCAAGGCTCAGACTTTCATGGATGATAAGGCCGCAACAGAGAAAAGACATGAAGAGAACATGGTGAGTATTCAAAAAGAGTTGTAAAAAATGACCTCTGATCAGTAACAAATCATCATGAAGTATAACAGCTTAAGTACTCTTGCTGAAAACTGCAATGAGTTCTATTCTCTGCACATCACTCCGATGTTGCAATCCATGTCTAAGGGGGAAAATAGAAATACAAGAAAAAGAACCCAAACCCCTCCTACTGTTGATGAGCCACTGCCCATAGAACCTCTTGCTGAAAGAGAGCAAAGTTCTAAAAGGCAAGCAGAATCTGAGTTAAATTCAGCAAGTACCAAAAAGAGAAAAACTGCTGCTGAAACTCAAGATGTTTGCCATACTGAAAGTCATCGAGATCTGAATGAAGATGATGATGATGATGACAATCAGACAATAGCTCAAGCCATAAGAGCTAGACCTTTAACAGCCTTAACTCCGTCTGGCCATTCAAAGCATTTCTCTTCTGACTCTTCAGCAAGAGATCAAGACAATGCAAAGTCAAGAAGAAGAAGGCAAAGACAGGAAGAAAAGAGACTGGCCAGCATTGCTATTGGCTCCGGAATCGAGTATACAAAGACCAACAATGATGAAACCACTCAGAATGTGATCAGAAACATTCATGGTTGCTGGATCTTAAAGCTGGAAGACTTGCCGGTGAATGAGTTCTTTCCTACAGCCATATTGAACCAAATGTTCACATGGATTGAACTCAAGATAAAAAGAAAACAAAGGGAAGAGTCCCTTCCAAGAAATATTGCTGGGAGATGATTGAATCTTGAGGTCTCAGTAAGAAGAACTGCAATTGGTAAGACTTATAGACAAGAACCTGATTTGATAAAACCAGTTGGCATTGCTTATTACTCTGACCCAGTAACCAAGAAAACAAAGAAGAGACTTGGATTGATTCCTTATGAGTACTTCTATCTCACCGCTAAGGATCAAGAAGAAGATCTTCTCTGGCTAAGAAAGATTCATCCTAAAAGCATTTCAGATACATAGCTTCTCCATGCCAGCAATTGGGGCATGCATTTGTGGGTAACTCACTACATGGAAATGAATGTTGAAAAGCATCATCATACTTCCTGCAAAAATGCAATAATTCTTCAACTACAAGTCCGTAGACTTCTGGAAGACTACGAAAAGGACTGTGTTGAATTTACTGCACTTTCTAAGAAGAGTGTAAGAGAGATTTTGAGAAAATCATCTGGAAGAGCTTAAACTCTCTGTAATAGTTTTTGTTAAAGTTTTGTTTGCTGATTTTGTTTAGTTATCTCTGCTACTTCTTGTAAACTTCTGAAAGATAACTATCAGCAATGAAGCTTTTGACTCTTATTGGTTTTTGATTATGCAATTTACTTATGCTTATTGTTTAATTATTCAAGTATGCTTGCATTAATCAACTGATTTATTCAACATCAGAAACCTCTAAAAGGGTAACAATTAATTTAGCCATGGATTGTTAACATCAAAAAGGGGGAAATTTGTTAGGAAACTTGTAATTTTGATGAGCAATTAACCATGCTAAATTAAGGAAAGTCCAGTAACTAGTACTCTTAAGGTCCATAGGAATTTAGAATTTTAAGGACATTGTAAAAGAGGAACGTTTGCTGAAGACTTAGAATAGGTGCTAGATAGGTTGGTTTTACCGCTTATGATGTATCTTGTTTTCTGAAAAGAAATACAAATTATTGAAGCATTTGCTGATGATGTACTTTGTTTTTACAAACAAACTATTGAAGCATTTAGAACCGCTCAGAATCTTGAAGATTTCGAAGACTGAAGACTAGAAGATTTCTGAAGACTGGTATCTACAAAGGCACATGTTGCTCAGAAAGTGGAAACTTCAGCAACAACTTGCATAAGTGAAAATCTGAATGACATAGTAGGTTGTGCTTGCTGAAACTGAGACTGACCACTTGCTGATGGAACATATGTGACCTCTTGCTGAAAGTACTTGTATTTGCGCTCCATTGTTACTGTTTGAATTCTATTCAAATAAGCATTAAATACAAAGCATGCACGCGAAGGACATGAAGACTAGAAGACAAACAAGGACGCTGCTGAAAGTACAAAAGTAAGATAGTGACATTTTAAGGAACAAAAGCCTTAGAATTTGAAATTCAAACGGCTCCTTATTTCACTATAAATAGAGGTCATCCGGCAAAGAGTTGAAGTGTGTCAACAACGTGATCATACTCTCACTTGTGCTTAAACTCACATACCCTTCAAATACTCTTACTGCCATTGATCCGTTCCAAGACTTAAAGCTTGAAAAAGCTACTTGTGAAGAAGTAGAATTTACACGACTAAGAAATTAGTTAAGTGTTCTTTCTTTCTTTCGAACAAGAACAAGTCTTGACACCAGAAACAATCAAACTTGTTTACTGCAAAGTATTCAAAGTTTTGTTTCTTAGATTACTTGTTGTAACTGAATAAGTTATAATTAAGTTATCTCATCCCAAACCTCTCTAACTGAAAATACACCCTTTCAGGCGTGATATTCAGGGGGAACTTAATCGAGCATAGTTTTGCTGATTAAAAGTACCAAGTTTGGTGGAGAACAAGGTTGCGTTCTCTAGATTAGGTTGGAGACGAAGCAAGTGTGCTTTGGTTTCTGTTTGAATCGCTCTAGATAGGTGTTGTAAGGAACCTCAATCTTATCTTAGTGGATTCAGTCCTAGAAAGGACAAAGTGGATTAGTTGAGAGATTACGCCACTCTCAGATACCACTATAAAAGTGTTTGTGTGATTTACTTACTGTACTTGGTTTTCAGCAAATCATATCTTTCTGTACACTGTCACTCACATCACTTGCTGAAAACTTCTTTTACTGAAAAAGCACTTATTGTATCAAAGACTTCCGCTCTCTGATTTTAAGTATCAGCAAACCTAGTTACTGCAAAGTAACTTGCGGTTGCTGAGAAAGTTAAGTATCAGCAAACTCATTACTGAAAAGTAATAAGCACTTGCTGAGAAAGTTTTTAAACGACGAAAGTTTGAAAAGACTATTCACCCCCCCCCTAGTCTTTTCTTGTTGTTTAAAGGGACCAACAAATTTTGGAAATTTTGAGGATTGAATTTTATATTTGGAATATAAATATGATTTAATTGTAATTATTGTTAACTAGAGGGGTTAAATTTAATTAGTATAAAGTTAAGGGGCGTATTTGTGATTTATCAATTTATTATTTATTACAAATAAGTTTTTCTACTTTTGAATTTTAAATTTAACGCCTCCAAGGTTTCGAAAATTACAATTGAGTCCTTCGGGTTTTCGAAAATTGCTACCTGGTCAATAGAATTTTCTATTTTTCAATCTAGTCCAAATTTTCAATTTTTCATAGTGATTATAAGTATGAGATTATAATTTTCATATGAAGTCATTTGGCATCCACATTGGCTACTACTTGTTTGTTTGCTCAATATGCTATTGTTTGACAATGCATGTTTAAATACCATGTATTTTACTTTCCGTTCGACCGCTATGCATGCGAGGGTAGGCGGCGCCCTCTTATTTGTCGGACCGCATATTTTTATGTATGGGTAGGCGGCGCCCATTATGTGCTTGACCGCGTTTAGAACTAGAATGGATAGGCGGCATCCATTACGTGTAGACCGCTCATGCATCATGGGTAGGCGGCGCCCTTATTTGTTTGTAGATGACTGATAACAACCCTCAAGCTACAAACCCCAACCAATATAAGTGCAAAAATATGTATGCGTATGTGTTTCTGAGATGCTTTCCATGGGGTGCTTTAATTCTGAACTTTCATTGCGTTTTCCTGTATTGGCGACCTCGTCTTGTAGACTCGCAGTGATCGTCAGATTAGAGTAAGCCTATGGTTATAACTTACTGCATATTGTATCTAGCGACCTCGATAGGTACAATATGTAGAGCATCGGGTTAAATTAGATTTAGCACCCAAGAGTTGCGTGACGCAATTGGATAGTCCTACCGGTCATATTATGTTATGCGACCAGCCCCCGTTGGAGTATAGCATAGTATGGATTTGGATCTTGGACACTACGGTAACTTGTTGGACATTACCCGTATGTTTATTTTGGGGGCAATCATATGTGAAAATAGTGGAAGCTAAACAGCTAAAGGACCTTGTTGTTTAGTTATGGTGACTGTGTATTTAGAAATAGTATTTCAATAGTTTATTTATTATTTTCGTTCTATATTGTTTCTCCTTAGGAAAATAGAAATGTCTATACCGTCCTCCGAGCTCATTGCCAACTTGGAGTTGCAAAAGCTAACAGGACCAAACTACGTGGATTGGATCCATGAGGTACGAAAGGTGCTATGGCACAACGAGGTTGAGTATGTGTTAGACGAACCTATCCCTCCACCTCCCACTGAATTGACTACTGCAACCTATGATTGCTATTATGAAATGTCAGTGGAAAGGGACGAGTTTGTAAAGAATTTGTTGCTGAATGCAATGTCTGACAATATGGTTGGACCATGTCGAGACAAAGAACCATATGAGATTGTGAGATATCTCTCCTCATTCTTCGATACTCCAAGGATGTGTGAAGGGTTCAAAGCTATCAAGATCATGCTTATCCAAAGACTTGGGACAGAAGAGCTGTCGCCTGAACAAGTCAAGTCATTGATTGATTTTCTCTTTCAACTTGCTGGATATGGCTTAGAGCTAGAAGCTAAGGCTTCCATTATCTTGATCGTGCAAAGGTTGTTGTAATCTATTCAGAATCCCGAAGTCGGGGCAGCAACAGAATCGATTGCTGAGAGACCTATTGCCAACGAGTTTCTAAGGGTCAATCGTAGACCCAAAAGGAATAAGGGTGGCAAGAATGCACGCAATCTTAAGATGTCTAAGTTTCGACTTAGGATGGAGATTTGTCTCTATTGCAAACTCAAGGGCCATTGGAAGAAAGATTGCCCTAAGCTAAGGGCAGATCAAGCTAAGAAGCTGCTGGCTTCTAGCTCAAGTATGTTTGTTATTGAAATGAACATGACTACTTTTGACTCCAATGGTTGGGTATTGGATACATCTTGTGGCTCACACATTTGTAATAATGTGTAGGGGCTAATTGAACACAGACTAGTCAAGCAAGGTGAAATCGACTTGCATGTTGGGAACGACAATCCAGTTGAAGCCAAACGCGTTGGACGCTGCAAGATAGATTTACCATCAAGATAATGTTTAGAACTTGATAATGTTTATTTTGGTCCATCCATTGTCAGAAACATTATTTCCATTCCATTGTTGGACAATTTGGGTTTTTCCTTTCGATTTGCTAATAATACTTGTTATTTTTCGTTAAATGACCAGTATTATGGAAAAGCTCGCTTAGTGAATGGTTTATATATTTTGCAGAGTAGTCTACCTTTATTTCAAATACATACCAAGCAACCGTATTCAAGTAGGAATAATAATCCATCTTATCTATGGCATTGTCGGCTAGGCCATATCAATGAAACACGGATTCAAAGACTAAGGAAGTTGGACTACTTAGAAGCATTTGATTTTGAATCATATGGTACATGCGAATCATGTGTTAAGGGTAAGATGACGAACAAACCTTTTGTTGGACAAGGTGTTCGTGCCACTCGCTGCTTAGAGCTCATACATACCGATGTATGTGGACCTTTTAAAGTCCAAGCACGTGGAGGTTATCCTTACTTCGTTACCTTTACTGACAATTTCTCAAGGTATGGATATATTTATCTTATGAAGAATAAATCTGAGACCTTTGGGAAATTCAAGGAGTTTAGGAATGAGGTCGAGAATGAATTGAACCTAAGGATAGTCACTCTTCGATCAGATCGAGGAGGTGAATACCTTATTGAAGAATTTATCTACTACTTGAGGGAGAATGGAATTCAATCGCAATGGACCCCTCCTGGAACACCACAATTAAATGGTGTGTCTGAGAGAACGAATCGAACCCTGTTAGACATGGTGAGATCAATGATTGGATTCTCGACTCTTCCAAAATATCTATGGGGATATGCGCTGCAAACTGCAATCTACATTCTGAACCGTGTACCATCTAAATCAGTGGAGAAAACTCCTTATGAGTTATGGAAAGTAAAGAAGCCCTCACTGGGCTATCTTAGACCTTGGGGCTGTCCTGCGATAGTCAAATTGTTGCTCACTGATAAGTTAGATGCCAAAGGTGTCAAAGTATATTTCATAGGCTATCCTCGTCAGACGAGAGGCTATGAATTCTATCATTCTGAAGATCACAAAGTGATAGTATCTAGAAACGTCAAGTTTTTAGAAGCAGAATACCTCGAAGAAGAGAGGTTAGATGATATGATAGAACTTGAAGAACTTCAAGACTTTGACACGCGCGAACATGAGTTCTCTAAATCTTATGATTTGGACTCAAGTTCAGTGGGAGCTTTCGAAGCAGACAAGGGTAATGATATGACACTTGCTAGGCATGTCATAGTCAGTGGGAGTCCTGTGATTAGATCAACAGTTGAAACCACACCAATAGAACCCGTTGTCAATCAACCTGTGCAACAAGTTGCACAAGATAAGCCTCCCGCAAGGGAACGGGGTCGCAACACGCGACCGGCTGCATCAGTGCCCACTGATAATGTTCGTGTTACACGAAACCAGAAAAGAAAAGCACCAGAAACACTGACAGAAGCACCAGTCGAGCTCCGTAGGTCGAAGAGGATCCCAAAAGGACCTCAGAAGCAAAGCCTTATGATAGAAGACATCAGTGAACTTGATGTTGGCTTATCAGATCGGGAAGATCCCGAGACCTACAAAGAGGCAATAAATGATATTGACTCAGACAAATGGCAAGAGGCCATGGAATTGGAAATGCACTCCATGTACCTGAACCAAGTTTGGAGCTTGGTAGAGTTGCCCCAAGGGGTTAGACCTATTGGGTGCAAATGGGTCTTTAAACGAAAGACAGATGCCGAAGACAAGGTACAAACGCACAAGGCTAGACTTGTGGCGAAAGGCTACACGCAAAGGTATGGCATCGATTACGATGAAACCTTTTCACCAGTAGCAAAGTTGAAGTCTATTCGAATTCTACTTGCGATAGCTGCCTTCTATGATTATTAGATCTGGCAAATGGATGTAAAGACTGCCTTCCTCAATGGCAACCTTGAGGAAGAGGTCTACATGGTACAGCCGGAAGGTTTTATTAGTAAAACCAGGCCAACTGTTTTATGCAAATTACAGAGGCTAAAGCAAGCGTCTAGGAGCTGGAATATTGTAACACCCCCTTTTTTTTTAATTATTTATTTAATTATTATTTTATTATTTTATTATTTAATTATTTATTTTAGTTAATTAATTATCAGAGTAAATTATTTATTCGATAATTATTTAATTATTTTCGCGTAAGCTAGTTCGTTTCATTTCGTTTGGATCGAGCTGGACTTTCTGATCTGTTTAGCCCTTACTTTTGGCCCAATTCTTAGCCCGGTTAAAAGGCCTGTTGACCGGCCCTTTGCTAACCCTAACCCTAGTCAGATTGTCTTTCCCATTCCCTCACTTCCCAGCCGTCAAACACAAAAGCAAGAAAGAAAGAAAAAGAGAAGAAAGAAGAGAGAAGGAAAAGAAAGAGAGAAAAGAGAGTTTTGCCCCTACTGTCGTGAGATTCCGATCACCGCCGCCGTACTCCCGCTCCGTTCTGTCCGTCCGTTCCGGTCCGACTCTGCCAAGCCGCCACGTTGCTGTCCGATTATCTGCGCCGCGCGCTCGTTTCTGTTCGCACCGAGCAGCCGTTCGAGCTCAACCGCCGCGTCGATCTTGTCTGTCTGCTGTTCGCCGCTGCCGGGTTCGGTTCCGTTCGTCGCCGCGTTGTTTGCTCCGACCCGCCGCCTGTTCGATCGATCCGCTCCGTCCTGTTCAGTTGCTCGCACGCCGCCGGCCGCTCGATCGCGCCACCGATCGTCGATCTGTCTGTCCGTCTGTCTCGTCCGTTCGCCACCGACCTGCTCGGTCGATTCGCTCCGGTTTCGATCTCCAGTCCGGTAAGCTTACGCGGCTTGGGTCCCTTATGTTGCTGAAATCGGATTTAGTTTAAGATCTCGTTTTAATTCTTTGTTTTCGTTTTGCTTCGCAGCCTTGATTTCTTTTCCGTTCGAATCGAAGGTAATCTCGTTTCTCTTTTTGGTTCATTCGATTTACTGATTTACTGTTCGAGGCTCGTATTCTGTTTGGACTTTTTACCCTTGGACTATTTTACCCTTGATCGATCTGACCTTGTTATTTGATTCGAACCGAGAACCGGGACTTAGGTCGTTAGATTGTAGTTATTGTTTGCTGGACTTGTGATCTGATTGACCTCGTATGTTGACTTTGGTTTCCTGTTGACCTCGAAAGGACTGTTTTGGACCTTGTTATTACTGTTTTGAACTTTGTGGACTGATTTGGGAAATCTGAAAACCTAAAGGACCTTTTTGCAATTTTACCTTTGACCATAGTTGACTGACAGAAAGCTTTTCTCGTAAACCTTTTTATTCTGTGAGGATTGTTCAGTATGTTTGGAAAACTTCTGGTTTATTTGTACTGTCTGTTTTTGAAAAGGGGTATTTTGCAATTTACCATTGAGGGTATTTTGGTAATTTCCAGAATCTGAAAACCGAAAGAGTTTCTGAAAATGTTTCAAACTTAGTTTCTGTTTTTGTAAGTTAGTAATGACTTGACTTGCTAGCCTAGTTGGTTAGGTCCTGGCTTGACTAACTTAGAGGTCCCGAGTTCGAACCCCGTCTTTACCTTTTCTTTTTCAACCTTTTCCCTTCCATCCGTTCGACTTCTAAAGTGTGTTTAGTACTTTCTTGTTAGGTTCTCCGTTGTTCGTTAACCCGTAAAGCTCATTACTCGTTGGAGATCCTTTGCTCGCAAGTTAAGGTGAGTGTTCACCCCTAAACCTATTATTTGCGAAAAACTGGAAGGATATGTGACAACTTGTACCTATTACTATATACTGTTTTACTGTATGCTTCCGCGTAAAAGTATGAGTCCTAAGTATGACTATTTACTTTTGTGTTTATTGCACTTCTGTTCTGGACTGACTTTTCTGCAGGAACACTTCTCGGTGTTTGACTATCTGTATCTGTTTGTTCTGATTATGTTCTGTTTCTGTGTGACCGGTCGATTAGGTCGTAACTAGGTAGACTTGGGTAGTAGAGGACTATCGGGTTTTCTTGGTTATTGCCTAGACTAATCCCTTTTAGACGCGAGGCAGAAGTCGCTGAGGTCTATTAGGGTCGTAGGATCTGTTTCCCCAAAGTACACGGGGGTTTCTGTTTCTGTCCGGAATTGTGCACCCTCTGGAGGGAGTTATAAGGGCATTCTGCGAGTAGGAGTAATAAGGCGGGCTGCACCAACGGTCTACAACTTATCTGTTCTGTTATTCTGTTATATGTGATCTGTTCTGTTTGTTTGTTTTTCTGAAAAGGATTTTGATTTCAAAACTGTTTACTTTCTGTTTTTAACTTAGAACCTCACTGAGATCCTTTATCTCACACTCTCCTTGTTTTCAAAATTCCTTCCTTCCAGATACTGCTGAGGATGTTCGCGAATAGGATGCCAGCGACTGAGAGAAGGGTCTGGGGGTGTCTTGGGATTTTATTTCGAAATAAGAAGATTAACTTTTTACTGTCTTCACTCGTTGTTTCTTTTGAACTTGTGTTAACGTTGGGTATTTATTTGTTTCTGTTAGAGCTGTGCGCGTCAAAGATTATTTTGGCATTAATTGCCGACCGTTGCTATTAAAGTTATTTTGGATTTTCTCTTTCAAGAAATTATTTTGTTTTCAAAACCGGTACCGTTACAGTTGGTATCGGAGCTTGAGTTCAAACTCGAGCTTGCTAGGATAGGGTCTTCTGGCCTTTGGGTTGCGTGTGAGGGTCCAAGTCGCTGGATTAGATTGAGTAGTCTTCGTTCTATCTCTTCTAAAGTTTGGTCTTCCGCATTAACTCTGAACCGTTATGTTCGTCTGTCAACTGTCCTACTGTTCTCTCTTCCGCCTTCCAAAACTGTCTCACTATTCATTCTGTTTCACTTCTACCAAGTTCACAAGCTTACGATTGTTACTTTGTTTATTTTCTTTAAGGCGATTATATTGTTTCTATTAATTGCATGAGTGTTTGCTTAAAAGTATGTTTAATTATCATAATGTCACTAGTTGCATGCTTTAAGGTTTAAACACTTATTTATGCATTTGTTTTTCCTATCGAAGTTCATATATGTTTTTGCTTGGTTCTGTCATACGGTTATCTATTTTTTAACCAAAGTCGACATAAATCACTGGCAGGCGGCCGACTGTTTAAGTGATTCATGTTAACCGAGGTCAAATGACTGATCACTTTGTGAGAGAACACTTTCATTGCATGCGTAATGTTTATGATCCTTTTCTGCAACATATGAAGTTGTTATTTATGCCTTATCGTTATTTTTTTCTTTTCCATTTATGTCTGCCTTGTATGCTAGGTTAGACACGCTCGAGGATTTACTTAGTGATTAGTTGCTATCTTTGTTTGACTCCCTTATTTGATTTTGACCTTAGCACTTTTTGTTATCTTTTACGCGTCTCTTGCTCGTTCACTAGGATGACTTAAGATAGTGCCTTAGAATACGTTTACGCCTGAAGATAGACTCACTCAAGATGGTTAATTACGTTACTGACCTTAGACTAATTGCGATAGGATGGCTCCAAGGAACACCACCCGCAACGGCAATGGCAATGGCAACACCAATGACAACGACAACCACAACAACAATGGCAACAACAACAATGCCGGCAATCAGGACCAAGTGGAGCGGATCATTGCAGCTTTGGGCAACTTCAGTGAGAGCGTACGCAACGTTGAGCTACCACCTGTTCAGCCAGCTCCGCCGCCACCGCCACCGACTCAAACGATCGATCAAGCTGCTGAACGTTTTGCTCGTTTCCATCCCGACAGGTTCGATGAGGCACCCAATGCCCGCAAAGCTGAGCTTTGGCTGGAGAGCATGGAGAATCTGTTCTCGATCTTGCACTACCCTGATGAAAGGAGGATTGAGCTCGCGGCTTTCCAGTTTGAAGGAGCAGCAAGAAATTGGTGGAGGACCGTAGATGCAAGGTGGAGACAAGCAGCAGTTGCCCGCACTTGGGAGAACTTTGAGAAGGAGTTCATGGATAAGTTCGTGCCTCGCCTAGTTCGCGAGGACAGGAGAGATGAGTTCCAAGCCTTGGTGCAAGGAAATATGAATGTCCCCGAATATGACTCCGAGTTCACTCGACTGCTGAAGTACGTGCCGCACTTTCAAAACGACGAAAGGGAGAAGGTGCGCCATTTTGTGAAGGGTCTAAACTCAGAGATCCGTTACAGCCTGTTCGGGAACGACATGCCCACCTATATTAAAGCAGTGGAGTTAGTTGCTGAGGTAGAGAGTGGTCTGGGAAACTCGAGAACTATGAACCCCGACGATCTCGAAAGAGGAGTTCTGATCACAGAAGTAGCAAGGATCGTCATTCTCCATCCAAGTATTCTCGCACCGAGCATAAAAGTCGATCTCGTCATGCGGCCGAAAGTGCTGGACAACCATCTCGAAGAAATTGCAATTTCTGCGAAGGCGCAACTCATGAGGAGAAGAACTGTTGGAGGAAACAAGGTGTATGCCTGGCATGTGGAAGCAAGGAGCATAAGATCAATGATTGTCCGCGACGCAACTCCCTGATGGAAGAAGGAGGATCTGGAGGCACCGCTTCAAGGAATCAAGGAAGTAGTGCGAAGGCCAAACCAAGAGTCTATAGCATGGTTGGACGTGAGACTCCCTCGACAAGTGTGGTAAAAGGTAAGCTCACGTGGACAAACTTCTTCTAAGTCTTTTCTTTTCCCGTTACCGTGCTATTTTTCTTTCGCTAGGATAGATTCACTTGAAGCTTAATTACCGATTTTTTGGTTGAGGAGTAATAGTTGGACGATCTGGTTGAAGAGGCGAGCTTTAACCTCCTTAGGTTATTTACGAATTTACTTAACCTTTGGCTTGCGAACGTGTTCGTTGACCCGGCGTTTGAAGTTTGAAGACTTTCGTTTACCCGTTCCACGTTCGTTAATTCTACGCGAGTTAAGTTTCAAGGACGAAACTTCTTGTAAGGGTGGTGGAGTGTAACACCCCGTTTTTTAATTATTTATTTAATTATTATTTTATTGTTTTATTATTTTATTATTTATTTTAGTTAATTAATTATCAGAGTAAATTATCTATTCGATAATTATTTAATTATTTTCGCGTAAGCTAGTTCGTTTCGTTTTGTTTGGATCGAGCTGGACTTTCTGATCTGTTTAGCCCTTACTTTTGGCCCATTTCTTAGCCCGGTCAAAAGGCATGTTGACCGGCCCTTTGCTAACCCTAACCCTAGTCAGATTGTCTTTCCCATTCCCTCACTTCCCAGCCGTCAAACACAAAAGCAAGAAAGAAAGAAAAAGAGAAGAAAGAAGAGAGAAGGAAAAGAAAGAGAGAAAAGAGAGTTTTGCCCCTGCTGCCGTGAGATTCCGATCACCGCCGCCGTACTCCCTCTCCGGTCTGTCCGTCCGTTACGGTCCGACTCCGCCAAGCCGCCGCGTTGCTGTCCGATTATCTGCGCCGCGCCGCTCGTTTCTGTTCGCACCGAGCCGCCGTTCGAGCTCAACCGCCGCGTCGATCTTGTCTGTCTGTCGTTCGTCGCCGCCGGGTTCGGTTCCGTTCGTCGCCGCGCTGTCTGCTCCGACCCGCTGCCTGTTCGATCGATCCGCTCCGTCCTGTTTAGTTTAAGATCTCGTTTTAATTCTTTGTTTTCGTTTTGCTTCGCAGCCTTGATTTCTTTTCCGTTCGAATCGAAGGTAATCTCGTTTCTCTTTTTGGTTCATTCGATTTATTGATTTACTGTTCGAGGCTCGTATTCTGTTTGGACTTTTTACCCTTGGATTATTTTACCCTTGATCGATCTGACCTTGTTATTTGATTCGAACCGAGAACCGGGACTTAGGTCGTTAGATTGTAGTTACTGTTTGCTGGACTTGTGATCTGATTGACCTCGTATGTTGACTTTGGTTTCCTATTGACCTCGAAAGGACTGTTTTGGACCTTGTTATTACTGTTTTGAACTTTGTGGACTGATTTGGAAAATCTGAAAACCTAAAGGACCTTTTTGCAATTTTACCTTTGACCATAGTTGACTGACAGAAAGCTTTTCTCGTAAACCTTTTTATTCTGTGAGGACTGTTCAGTATGTTTGGAAAACTTCTGGTTTGCTAGTACTGTCTGTTTTTGAAAAGGGTTATTTTGCAATTTACCACTGAGGGTATTTTGGTAATTTCCAGAATCTGAAAACCAAAAGAGTTTCTGAAAATATTTCAAACTTAGTTTCTGTTTTTGTAAGTTAGTAATGACTTGACTTGCTATCCTAGTTGGTTAGGTCCTGGCTTGACTAACTTAGAGGTCTCGAGTTCGAACCCCGTCTTTACCATTTCTTTTTCAACCTTTTCCCTTCCGTCCGTTCGACTTCTAAAGTGTGTTTAGTACTTTCTTGTTAGGTTCTCCGTTGTTCGTTAACCTGTAAAGCTCATTACTCGTTGGAGATCCTTTGCTCGCAAGTTAAGGTGAGTGTTCACCCCTAAACCTATTATTATCGAAAAACTGGAAGGATATGTGACAACTTGTACCTATTACTATATACTGTTTTACTGTATGCTTCTGCGTAAAAGTATAAGTCCTAAGTATGACTATTTACTTTTCTGTTTATTGCACTTCTGTTCTGGACTGACTTTTCTGCAGGAACACTTCTCGGTGTTTGACTATCTGTATCTGTTTGTTCTGATTCTGTTCTGTTTCTGTTTGACCGGTCGATTAGGTCGTAACTAGGTAGACTTGGGTAGTAGAGGACTATCGGGTTTGCTTGGTTATTGCCTAGTCTAATCCCTTTTAGACGCGAGGCAGAAGTCGCTGAGGTCTATTAGGGTCGTAGGATCTGTTTCCCCAAAGTACACGGGGGTTTCCGTTTTTGTCCGGAATTGTGCACCCTCTGGAGGGAGTTATAAGGGCATTCTGCGAGTAGGAGTAATAAGGCGGGCTGCACCAACGGTCTACAACTTATCTGTTCTGTTATTCTGTTATATGTGATCTGTTCTGTTTGTTTGTTTTTCTGAAAAGGATTTTGATTTCAAAACTGTTTACTTTCTGTTTTTAACTTAGAACCTCACTGAGATCCTTTATCTCACACTCTCCTTGTTTTCAAAATTCCTTCCTTCCAGATACTGCTGATGATGTTCGCGAATAGGATGCCAGCGACTGAGAGAAGGGTCTGGGGGTGTCTTGGGATTTTATTTCGAAATAAGAAGATGAACTTTTTACTGTCTTCACTCGTTGTTTCTTTTGAACTTGTGTTAACGTTGGGTATTTATTTGTTTCTGTTAGAGCTATGCGTGTCAAAGATTATTTTGGCATTAATTGCCGACCGTTGCTATTAAAGTTATTTTGGATTTTCTCTTTCAAGAAATTATTTTGTTTTCAAAACCGGTACCGTTACAAATATCCGCTTTGATGAAGCTGTCAAATCATTTGACTTCGTCAGAAGCGTAGAAGATCCCTGTGTCTATACTAGGCACATCGACAAGGGAGTCGTTTTCATGATCATTTATGTTGATGACATTTTGATCATGGGAAACAATGTCTCTATGCTAGAAGAGACTAAAGTTTGGTTATCAAGTACCTTCTAAATGAAGTACTTGGGTGAAGCGAACTACATCCTAGGGATAAAGATCTATAGAGAAAATCCAAGAGGATGTTAGGATTGACACAGTCCACCTACATCGACAAAATACTGAAGCGTTATAAGATGGACGACTCAAAGAGAGGCTTTCTCCCAACTAGGCATGGGATCGTGTTATGAGTTAAGGATAGTCCTAAAACTGATGAAGAAAGAAAGGGAATGAGTCGTGTGCCCTATGCTTCGGCAGTAGGGTCTATAATGTATGCAATGAATTGCACAAGGCCAGATGTGGCATATGCGCTTAGTGTCACTTGTCGACACCAACAGAATCCAGGAGTACCTCACTGGACTGCTGTAAAGAACATTCTTAAGTAACTTCGACGGACTAAGGAAATGTTCTTGGTGTTTGGTGGAGAACCAGAATTAAAGATGTCTGGTTATGTCGATGCAGGATTTGAATCAGATCCTGATGACTTTAAGTCACAGACAGGATACGTATTCAAATTGAACGAAGGAGCTGTCTGTTGGAAGAGTTCTAAGCAAGCCACGATTTCTGACTCATCCACAGAAGCCGAGTACATTGCTGCATCAGAAACATCGAAAGTAGTTGTCTGGATTTTAGAGTTCTTGAAGGAATTGAGGGTTGTTCCTGCTCCTAGTCCAATAACGATTTATTGTGACAACACGGGCGCCGTCGCTCAAGCCAAGGATCCTAGATCTACAAACAAGAACAAACATGTACTTAGTGTAAGAAAATACGGTCAGAGTTACCCCTAGGGTACGCAACGGAATTTCAAAAATTTTCTTAACATGCAGGTTAATTGATCATGTATATAGCGTATATATGTAAACACGTCAATTAGAAGACTTACAATACTCCAAAAGCAAGCACATGTACCAAGTCTTCGTAATAGTCCGGTGTATCTTCTCCTTCGTCGAAGTCAAAGATATCTGCAATACTTTGATTGTCTGCAAGACAATAAAAGTTAGTTTCCAGCTCCTTGAACCTCAACCTTGGTATCCACGGATGAACAGCTTATCGAAAATAATGCTAGGATATTCTTTATGTGGCCAAGAAGATGGGGAGGCGTTTTCCTCCGGTAGGTGGCGCGCGCGTGGCTTAGGTGAGGTAGGGGAGAGCTTTTATTTTCTCTAAGAAAACTGGTAGACTAATTGTATGTCTGTGTGTGTCAAAAACTCTCTAATAGTCTACTATGTATAGTAGTCAATAGAAGTCTAATGAATAATCAATTAGACTTCATAAAGGAATAAGAATCTAATTCTTATCGCACTAGGAAACCAATTCAAGTCTAGATTCATTCCCACTCAAGTTAGAACTCAATCAGGAAAATCTAACTTATCCCTTGGACTTCTAATAGAGGAAGGAGTCGGACTCCTTCCCCTACTCCAGCTGTGCGCGCGCGCGTGTCCCAAGGGTGATAGGTGGGTCCCGATTTTGGGACCCACTTATAGTTCTAAGGCAATTCAAACTCCAAGTAGATTTTTCCCATGTGCATATATTAATTCTAAATTAACATATCCTTTCAAATCAAACCTCTATTATATTTCTAAAATATAATCTCTAATTGTATTTACATAAAATACAATTAGTTAGCCAATTCAATTAATAATTCCAAATCATTAATGGAGACACAAACTATTATAATTAATTCCAAATCAATTATAATCCATCAATCACATTTAATTCCAAATTAATTGCGATTCCATCTTCAAGGATATTCGGATAAGCTGAATCACCACATAGTGTGACCCATAGGGCCTCATTGTATTAAGCGAGTCCTAGACTAGGCAAAATGGAATTCCTAGACGGTTCCATTTGCAATACTAATACATGAGGACGTTTGAGAGGTTTCTCAAAGCAAACCCTTTCGTTGTGAAGTCTGTTGCGCTCAACGCGGCGATGGTAACGTCCCTTCATCTGACTGACTCGAATGCATCTAGGATCGATGAAGTGTCTATCCCAATAATACACCCACGGGCGTCTTCAGCGAGTTGCATGGTGAATCCAATATCTATTATGACTATCATAATAATATTGATACGCTGGCCAGCGGTTTTATCAATCACAAGTATGAACGAATATGAGCAGTGCTCTCCTGTGCTACAAATGAGAGATGAATCCTTCACCGAAACACTTATCATCCCCATTTGTATGTAGCCATAATCCTGGATCGTGTCTTGGGTCAACTGCTTATTCAGAGCTGACATCGACGGGTCCACCAAGGATATGGGGCAAAAAATATGATGATAAAGTCCTGTAAGTCCAAAGGACGACTGGCATCACTTCGACAACTTACCGGTTCCCATAGACACTTCGGTGTAGAGTATACATCGATGGGAGTTTCCGGTGGGTACTTCCATTGTTCGGTAATCACCCTTCGAACAACTATGCAGAGTTATGGGAACGTTTCTTGATTGTCCAACAATCCGTTCCGTGGCCGTGGGATCGGCTCACACTTGCTCCAACAAGTATAACCTCCACGCATACTAGTCTCAACTCGTTCATTTAGACCCCTACATCTGAGATGAACCTCGAGTAGGTAGAGTTTGGGATAGATGATAACTCACATAGCTCCCACTATCTGTGTGATCGGTCATCTATCCGAGGGGACATGTTTAATATCAATACAGACAGGAATAGAGATATGACATGTTGCATGCCTGGTGTAATATAAATATGAAAGCGATACTCAATAGTCAAACAACAAACATATATTATATTACGTTGACTTGTGTAATAGTACATATATGCCCTTTATAAGGGCTGCATGCCCTTAATAAAGACTGTCTCTAGGACATATACACTAATCTCCCACTTGGACTAGAGTCAGTCACCTTTATGCTTAATACCCAGATTAGCATAATGTCTTAAGTGGACATCCACTGATAAGACCTTGGTGAAAGGATCTACCACGTTGTCCGTGGTAGAGACACATTCTATACTAACTTCTCCTCTATCAATAATCTCATGTATAACTTGATACTTTCTAAGTACATGTTTGTTCTTGTTTGTAGATCTAGGCTCCTTGGCTTGAGCGACGGCGCCCGTATTGTCACAACAAACCGTTATTGGACTAGGAGCAGGGACAACCCTCAATTCCTTCAAGAACTCTGAAATCCAGACAGCTTCTTTCGATGCTTCTGATGCAGCAATGTACTCGGCTTCTATGGATGAGTCAGCAATCGTGGCTTGCTTAGAACTCTTCCAACAGACAGCTCCTCCGTTCAATTTGAATACGTATCCTGTCTGTGACTTAAAGTCATCAGGATCTGATTCAAATCCAGCGTCGACATAACCAGACATCTTTAATTCTGGTTCTCCACCAAACACCAAGAACATTTCCTTAGTACGTCGAAGGTACTTAAGAATGTTCTTTACAGCAGTCCAGTGAGGTACTCCTGGATTCTGTTGGTGTCGACAAGTGACACTAAGCGCATACGCCACATCTGGCCTTGTGCAATTCATTGCATACATTATAGACCCTACTGCCGAAGCATAGGGTACACGACTCATTGCCTTTCTTTCTTCATCAGTTTTAGGACTATCCTTAACTGATAAGACGATCCCATACCTAGCTAGGAGAAAGCCTCTCTTTGAGTCGTCCATCTTATAACGCTTCAGTATTTTGTCGATGTCGGTGGACTGTGTCAATCCTAACATCCTCTTGGATCTATCTCTATAGATCTTTATCCCTAGGATGTAGTTCGCTTCACCCAAGTCCTTCATTGAGAAGGTACAGTATAACCAAACTTTAGTCTTTTCAAGCATAGAGACATTGTTTCCCATGATCAAAATGTCATCAACATAGATAATCATGAAAACGACTCCCTTGTCGCTGTGCCTAGTATAGACACAGGGATCTTCTACGCTTCTGACGAAGTCAAACGATTTGACAGCTTCATCAAAGCGGATATTCCAGCTCCTAGACGCTTGATTTAGCCCATAGATGGATCTCTGTAATTTGCATACAGCAGTTGGCCTGGTTTTACTAATAAAACCTTCCGGCTGTACCATATAGACCTCTTCCTCAAGCTTGCCATTGAGGAAGACAGTCTTTACATCCATCTGCCAGATCTCATAATCATAGTAGGCAGCTATTGCAAGTAGAATTTGAATAGACTTCAATTTTGCTACCGATGAAAAGGTTTCATCGTAATCGATGCCATACCTTTGCGTGTAGCCTTTCGCCACAAGTCTAGCCTTGTGCGTTTGTACCTTGCCATCGGCATCTGTCTTTCATTTAAAGACCCATTTGCACCCAATAGGTCTAACCCTTTGGGGCAAGTCTACCAAGCTCCAAACTTGGTTTAGGTACATGGAGTCCATTTCCAATCCCATGGCCTCTTGCCATTTGTCTGAGTCAATATCAATTATTGCCTCTTTGTAGGTCTCGGGATCTTCCCGATCTGATAAGCCGACATCAAGTTCACTGATGTCTTCTATCATAAGGCTTTGCTTCTGAGGTCCTTTTAGGAACCTCTTCGACCTACGGAGCTCGACTAGTTCTGGTGTTTTTCTTTTCTGGCTTCGTGTAACACGAACATTATCAGTGGGCATTGATGCAGCTGGTCGCGCGCCATGACCCTGTTCCCTAGCGGGAGGCTGCTCTTGTGCAACTTGTTGCACAGGTTGATTGGCAACGGGTTCTATTGGTGTGGTTTCAACTGTTGATCTAATCACAGGACTCCCACTGACTTTGACATGCCTAGCAAGTGTCATATCATTACCCTTGTCTGCTTCGAAAGCTCCCACTGAACTTGAGTCCAAATCAGAAGATTTAGAGAACTCATGTTCGCGCGTGTCAAAGTCTTGAATTTCTTCAAGTTCTATCATGTCATCTAACCTCTCTTCTTCGAGGTATTCTGCTTCTAAAAACTTGACGTTTCTAGATACTATCACCTTGTGATCTTCAGCATGATAGAATTCATAGCCTCTCGTCTGACGAGGATAGCCTATGAAATATACTTTGACACCCTTGACATCTAACTTATCAGTGAGCATCAATTTGACTATCGCAGGACAGCCCCAAGGTCTAAGATAGCCCAGTGAGGGCTTCTTTCCTTTCCATAACTCATAAGGAGTTTTCTCCACTGATTTAGATGGTACATGATGAACGCGCTGGTGTCGTGTTCCAACGCGAACGAATCAAATAAATTTGTTATTTAGCCAAAGGCAATTCACAACTACAACAAAAACCGTAGTGTAGCAGTAGAATGACCTCGAGTGTCGTTCTCTAAGGACTATAACTAGCTTTATCTATTTAACTAAGAATATAAAAACAGCAGACGGTTAAAGCAAAGGTTTTTCTAACAGATAATGGAGATTGGTGATAGTATGATCCTTCAAAGCATAACGGGTCAATAATCATGCGTAAATTCCTCGGTCTTGCATGGAGATCTTTGATCAATCGAATGTCCTGTTGCAATTATTAAGCACTACGAAGATAAAGATACTGACAGGTCAAGCACTATTGTCAAATTGTGTTCCGTAATTATTCAACACTACGAAGATATAGATGTGCATAGGTCGACGAGGGTCCAATTGTGCATAATAATTAATACAACATACGAGAATATAGGCTGAGCCTGATCAACGAAATAAAGCAATAACACGGAGTATAATGCGCGATATAGCCATTAGCATGATTATCTTCCCTTCGCTAAGAATTCACATACTACCACCAACGATAAGTTTAGCTACTCATAGTTGTCATGCAATCAACAGAAATCATAGAAGAAAGCATGTTGAAAGATATATAAAAATAAGTAGAATAAACTGTAAGGTACAATGTTACCGAAGGTTGTCAGTCTCCGAAGAATCGCGATCTTACAAGCTCCAAACTGCTATGAAAAAGTGTCTCCTAAGCTACGAACCCCCAGAACATGCTCTGGGAAGTTCCTACCTAAAACTACAGAGAAAGGTGAGAGAATAGGTCTGGAAAAGTATGAATTTCGGAGAAAAACTGAGCAACTATATAGAGGCTTCGAAATAGTGTGGGGCGATTCGCCCCACGTCCCGGGCGGTTCGCCCGGGAGTAATTTTCGCGGAATTCCGCGTTTTTGACGCGTTTTTGGATTTCTTCCCCTTTTCGGACTCGGTTTCTGACTTCTAGTGGCCTTCTAACCTCCAGATTCGACCCCTAGACTCCAAATCCTATCCGGAAACCTTCAGATACTCCAAATAGGCTTCTGGAACACCAATTCCTTGTCAACTTCAATATAATTGCCCGGAAATCCTCGTTTTTCAACCAAAACCTGTAAAATAAAATCTAAAGGGAAACGTGACACTATTCTAATAAAATGCACTAAAATATAGCTAAATTAACATAGAGGATAGCTAAAATAGGTGCAAAAGACTCAAATGAAAGTGTAAAATACACATTCATCAGTACACGGTTCAGAATGTAGATTGCAGTTTGTAGTGAATATCCCCATAGATATTTTGGAAGAGTCGAGAATCCAATCATTGATCTCACCATGTCTAACAGGGTTCGATTTCTTCTCTCAGACGCACCATTCAATTGTGGTGTTCCAGGAGGGGTCCATTGCGATTGAATTCCATTTTCCTTCAAGTAGTCGATAAATTCTTCACTAAGGTATTCACCTCCTCGATCTGATCGAAGAGTGACTATCCTTAGGTTCAATTCATTCTCGACCTCATTCCTAAACTCCTTGAATTTCCCAAAGGTCTCGGATTTATTCTTCATAAGATAAATATATCCATACCATGAGAAATCGTCAGTAAAGGTAACGAAATAAGGATAACCCCCACGCGCATGGACTTTAAAGGGTCCACATACATCGGTATGTATGAGCTCTAAGCAACGAGTGGCACGAACACCTTGTCCAACAAAAGGTTTGTTCGTCATCTTACCCTTAACACATGATTCGCATGTACCATATGATTCAAAATCAAATGGTTCTAAGTAGTCCAACTTCCTTAGTCTTTGAATCCGTGTTTCATTGATATGGCCTAGCCGACAATGCCATAGATAAGATGGATTATTCTTTCTACTTGAAGACGGTTGTTTGTTATGTATTTGAAATAACGGTAGACTACTTTGCAAAATATATAAACCATTCACTAAGCGAGCCTTTCCATAATACTGGTCATTTAATGAAAAATAACAAGTTTTATTAGCAAATCGAAAGGAAAAACCCAAATTGTCCAACAATGGAATGGAATTAATATTTCTGACAATGGATGGAACAAAATAAACGTTATCAAGTTCTAAACATTGTCCCGAAGGTAAATCTATCTTGCAGCGTCCAACGCGTTTGGCTTCAGCTGGATTGTCATTCCCAACATGCAAGTCGATTTCACCTTGCTTGACTAGCTTGTGATTAATTAGCCCCTGCACATTATTACAAATGTGTGAGGCACAGGCTGTATCTAATACCCAACCATTGGAGTCAAAAGTAGTCATGTTCATTTCAATTACAAACATACCTGAGCTAGAAGCCGGTGGCTTCTTAGGTTGATCTGCCCTCAGCTTAGGGCAATCTTTCTTCCAATGTCTTTTCTTTTTACAGAAAAGACATTCATCTGTGCGTACCGTTCCGCTTCTCTTGAACTTCCTTTTCTGGTTCATACGCTTAGGCTTATCACTCGAAGTGTTAGCCTTGGCTCCCGATTTTCCTTTACCCTTAGCACCTTTGTTTCTCGGGTTTGGGTTAGACGGTTGCCCAACATACATGATCGACTTTTCCTTCTTAGGAAGAGTTTGATCATATGTCTTCAGCAGATTATGGAGTTCGGTTAGTGTGACGCCCTTCGTATTCATCGTGTAGTTAATGATGAACTGCGAATACGAACTCGGCAATGATTGAAGGACAAAGATCACCATGATCTTATTCTCCAGCTTGACACCGGCATCGGCAAGCTTCTCAAAGAGACCAATCATTTTGAGAACATTTTTAGACATGTTCCCTCCTTCATTGAGCTTGCATCTGTGTATCTCTTTGATCAAATCAAATTGAACACTTCTAGCTGTCGTCTTAAAGAGCAACTCAAGATGCTTTAGCATCTCATACGACAACATGCTTTCATGTTGCCTCTGCAGCTCATTGCTCATTACCGCCAGCATAATACACTGCACGGATCTAGCATCCTCATGATGCTTATCAGACTTTGCCTTGTTGGCTTGATTCCAAGCAGCAACCTGATCGGCAGTCTGATTTTCGGGGCACACAGGAATGACCTCGTCCAAGACGTACTCAATCTTTTCGTACCTCAGCACCAAACGTATATTTCTGATCCAATCTAGGAAGTTTGGTCCGGTCAGAATTTGCTTCTCTAAGACAGCAAGGAGCGAGATACTCGCCATTTTGGTTTTCCTAAGGAGAAATAGTATAGACCGAAAATAATAATTCAACTATTGAAATACTATTTCTAAATACACAGTCAACATAACTAAACAACAAGGTCCTTTAGCTGTTTAGCTCCCACTATTTTCACATATGCTTGCCCCCAAAACAAACATACGGGTAATGTCCAACAAGTTACCGTAGTGGCCAAGATCCATACTATGCTATACTCCAACGGGGGCTGGTCGCATAGCATAATATGACCGGTAGGACTATCCAATTGCGTCACGCATCTCTTGGGTGTTAAATCTAATTTAACCCGATGCTCTACATATTGTACCTATCGAGGTCGCTAGATACAATATGCAGTAAGTTATAACCATAGGCTTACTCTAATCTGACGATCACTGCGAGTCTGCAATACGAGGTCGCCAATACAGGAAAACGCAATGAAAGTTCAGAATTAAAGCACCCCATGGAAAGCATCTCAGAAATACATACATGTACATATTTCTGCACTTATATTGGTTGGCACTTGTAGCTTGAGGGTTGTTATCAGTCATCTACAAACAAATAAGGGCGCCGCGTACCCATCATGCATGAGCGGTCTACACGTAATGGATGCCGCCTATCCATTCTAGTTCTAAACGCGGTCAAGCACACAATGGGCGTCGCCTATCCATACATAAAATATGCGGTCCGACAAATAAGAGGGCGTCGCCTACCCTCGCATGCATAGCGGTCGAACGGAAAGTAAAATACATGGTATTTAAACATGCATTGTCAAACAATAGCATATCGAGCAAACGAATAAGTAGTAGCCTATGTGGATGCCAAATGACTTCATAACTTCATTATGAAAATTATAATCCCATACTTATAATCTCTATGAAAAATTGAAAATTTGAACTAGATTGAAAAATTGAAAATTCTATTGACCAGGCAGCAATTTTCGAAAACCCGAAGGACTCAATTGTAATTTTCAAAACCTTGGAGGTGTTAAATCTAAAATTCAAAAGTAGAAGGACTTATTTGTAATAAACAACAAATTGATAAATCACAAATAAGCCCATTAACTTTATACTAATTAAATTTAACTCCTCTAGTTACAAATAATTATAATTAAATCATATTTATATTCCAAATATAAAATTCAATCCTCAAAATTTTCAAAATTCGATTTTGGATCCTACCCGGGAAATATAAATATATATATTAAAATACGGGATGGGACCAAGCCCCGTCCCCTAACGTGCCTGCGGCCACGAAGGCACGGGCGCCTCGCGCCGCCTGCGTCGCGCAGGCGGCCGGTCACATATATATATTTAATTTTTTTTTTTTTGAAAATTATAAATTCTAAATTTATATAAAAACAAAACTTTTGAAAATCGAATTAATCATAGAATCAATTGCATCCACATAAACTACAAAATCATACAACATATATACGTATATACGTAATCAATTAACCTGGCTCTGATACCACTGTAAGAAAATACGGTCAGAGTTACCTGATGAACCGGAATTCGTCAGATTCTAATTAATCAAATAAATTTGTATTTAGCCAAAGGCAATTCACAACTACAACGAAAACCGTAGTGTAGCAGTAAAATAACCTCGAGTGTCGATCTCTAAGGACTATAACTAGTTTCATCTAATCTAACTTAAACTATAAAATCAACAAACGACTTAGCACAGTATTTTCTTATCAAGATAATGGAAGTTAGTGATAGTATGATCATTCAAAGCATAATGGGTTAATAATCATGCATGAAGTACCCGATCGTTTTGCATAGAGATCTTTGATCGTGAATTGTCCAATGTGTTCCGTTATTATTCAACACTACGAAGATAGAGGGCTTAGATAGATCAAAGAAATAAAGCAATAACTCAAAGTTTGATTCGCTTTACCGCCATCAGCATAATTACTAACCATTCGCTAAGAAATCACATACTATCACCAACAATAGATTTAGCTACTCATAGATGTCATGCAATCAACAGAAATCATAGCAAGATTGAATGAAAACATGTTGAAAGATAAATAAATATAAAGTAGAAAAATCTGAGATACAATGTTACCGAAGGTCGTCAATCTCCGAAGAATCGCGATCTCACAAGCTCCAAATCGATAAGAAAATGTATCTCCTATGCTAGGAATTCCCAGAACAGGCTCTGGAGAATTCTTCCCTAAAACTAATGAGAAAGGTGTGAAAAAAGGTCTGAGAAAGTATGAAAAATGGAAAAAACTGAGCAACTATATATAGGGGTTCGGAAGGTGTGGGGCGAGTCGCCCCACACAGCGGGCGAATCGTCTGGTGTGGGGCGAACCGCCCCACGTCCCGGGCGAATCGCCCTGGAGGTGCAGTCGGCAAATGACGCATTTTCGACGCGTTTTTGGATTTATTTTCCTTTCCGGACTCGGTGTTTGCCTTCTAGTGACTTACTCGACCCCTAGACTTCAAATCCTATCCGGGATCTTCTAGATACTCTAAAAATGTCCCCGGAACACCAATTCTTCGTTCTCTTCAATATAATTGCCCGGAAAACTATGTTTTTCACCCAAAGCCTGTAAAATGCAAACTAAAGGGAAACGTGACACTATTCTAATAAAATGCACTAAAATAAAACTAAATTAACATAGAGGATAGCTAAATTGGTGAAAAAAAGACTCAAATAAAAGTGTAAAATACACGTTCATCAAACTCCCCAAACCGAACCTTTGCTTGTCCTCAAGCAACTAAACTAGACTCTAATGCAAAAAACAATGCAACACAAAAAATGGAGTCTCATGCCAAATGACATGAACTAATCTATTGAATCTATCAAAAAACATATGAGCACAAACCATACAAATCATAACATGGATATTGGTTGAAGAATGCCTCGATTGACTCATACACATTCACATAAGCACTTATGTCAAACAAGATAGTCTCTCGTAACATTCTCTACCTGGACCTAGTCAGTGACGACGTAATGAAACATGTTAAAATACGAATGGTTGTCCCGTGCCTATGAAACTGAGGACTTACTGCTGTTCACCAATTTAAGACTTTTCCTCAAAGAGGTCAAACCAATACTGGCTCTCATCAAACGAAGGAGGGTTCCCTAAAAAGATAACTCTCCCCTATTCTACCCATCTCTCAAGCAAAGCGTTAAGCTATTTACCACTTCCTGAATGGCAGGACGAGGGTGGTCTAGAACAGATGAAACTCAAAAAAGACAAAAAATTACAACACGATTACGAACATTACAAAAATTAAAAAATGAGACAAACTGTAACGACCCGGCCCACTAACGGGCCGAGACCCAGCCCAACGGGCCGGCAAGGTTACTCATGGGCGCTCTCCGGGGTGATATGCTGGCCCCACAGACCAACACGGATTCTAAACCGCGCACTTTGTCCTCACTCGTGCGCGCACCGGGAACTTCCTAGTGGGTCACCCATCCTAGAATTGCTACAGAGCAAGCATGCTTAACTCTGAAGTTCTTATAGGTGGATTCCCGAAAAGAAAGGTGCACCTTGTTGGTATGAGTAGCGTTCTCAACCCTTTTAAGCTTCTGAAATCTGGGGCGTTACAATCACCCCATCTTAAATTGCGCAACGTCCTCGTTGCGCGCTGTCCCGAGACCAACCATCCGTGCAGGATTCTAGAGGTGGCCCCTCCAGGCTCAAGAGGTGGCTCCCACCGTCGATACGGTGTAGCACTTTGCCCCGGATGGCACTTAGTTCCTGCAGTTCCGGATAGTCCCGCTCTGATACCACTTGTAACGACCCGGCCCACTAACGGGCCGAGACCCAGCCCAACGGGCCGGCAATGTTACTCATGGGCGCTCTCCGGGGTGATATGCTGGCCCCACAGACCAACACGGGTTGTAAACCGCGCACTTTGTCCTCACTCGTGCGCGCACCGGGAACTTCCCAGTGGGTCACCCATCCTAGAATTGCTACAGAGCAGGCACGCTTAACTCTGAAGTTCTTATAGGTGGATTCCCAAAAAGAAAGGTGCACCTTGTTGGTATGAGTAGCGTTCTCAACCCTTTTAAGCTTCTGAAATCTGGGGCGTTACACAAACACTTTGCTAAACTGCTTTTGGCTTCTTTTTTTGGACCCTTCCTTGCTTTTTTGGGGTCTTTTCTTCTTTTTTTTCTTTTCCAGATTTTTCCTTTTTTTTTTTCCTGGAATTTTTTCTTCTTTTCTTTTTTTTCGATTTTTTTTTTAGCCAGCAGTAGCACAACGAAAAAGAAATTAAAATGACGCACAAACGACCTCCCCAACCCTATTGGAAAGAATAGGTTGGAGTACAAAATTTACGAAAAAGGAAAATAAACTCACAACACACACTAAAAATTGAAAAACAAGTATAATGATAGCGTAACCCCCTCCCCAAACCTATTCGAAAGAATAGGTTGCAAACAAAGGATCACACAATCTCACACTACCTCCTTCCTAGGCATTTAGCAATTTCAAAGCAAGGTGAAGACTTGTTGCCTCTTAGGTACATAATTACTCGGGAAAACAACCATAAGATCCTAACATGCATCATCCTATTATAAAGGCCTTCGTGAACCGCAGTAGAGAAAACACCACTAAGTGATGTCGAGACTACCAAGCTTAACTAAGTGCAATACATAAATGTGACAAGCCAAGCGAGAAAAACCTCAAACATATTCATAGAGATGAAGCATATGATTAATGTCATAATTAGTTAATCTACCCAATAAAAAAGTTCAAAAAATTTGGCAATAAACTCCACATAAAACATGCAAGACTATCCTAGGATGAATGTAGTGTATGCAACTAAATACTAAGAAAGCGGTAAACGTGCAAATGCAAATGCAAGCGGATAAATCATGCAAGGTACTGTACTCATCCTACCAATGCCAAGCTCTAAACTAACAACACTAGTTCACTTAAATTCCATCCCCCTCATGAATTTAAAGTTAGTCCCTAGCAATAAGAAAAAGAGGAAATAAGATGTGATACTAGATGTTACCGCGTGGTTTGGCATCGGTCGGCTGAGTACGCTAGATGTAAGGTATTGAGATTGCTCGAGGGTCCTTATTGGTGATCATCGGAGCTCGTGGTGGTGGTGGTAGTTACACTAATAGACCGGATAGGACCAACTCCTCCATCAGTATTCATGGCATCCTCATTGTCCCTATTGTCTTCATTGTCACCACCATCATCACTAGTAGAATTGCAGTGTCTTCATTGTCGAAGAGAATCCTCAAGATTAGCCGCTGCAGTTATGGGGTCTTCCATCCGGTATCTCTCTAATAGCCTGTGAACTGTTGAAGGGGAAAGAGTTGTGCTCTTAGAGTCTCCCTCTCCAATGTTCTCTACCCCATGGAACTTACAGTAAGCTGCTCGGATACTCAGAGGTCTTCTTCCTCTTTGCCCAATGTCGCCCACATTCTCTACGGTTGATGCTCCCGATGTCTATATGGTGCTCCCTTTAGAGGCAGTCGAGGGGCACCCCAAAGGGGGGCTGGGTGTCCATGTCATTATGTTTTGGAATCAAGTTAGCGATTCGGAACTTCATCACCACTGTCGACTCAAGACTGAATCTGTTGTGGTGAGGCCGCTCCGGTACCTTCCTGTTCACTCGAACCTTGCAGTCCTTGTGACAAGTTTCTGCCGTAATATTGGTTTCAATCCCTTCAGTGGTACGTGAATAGACATAAGAGTGCTCACTCCTGGTGGATTCTCGTTCATTCTTATGGATAAAGTGCGACGTTGTTGCAAAAGCCCATGGCTCGAACGTACCTCTAACGAGATCACTCTCCTTGACATGGTTGTAATAGAACTGCCTCCAATACTTCATTGTAGCCAAATGGGTGTGCTCCTCTCCCTTTGCGGTATGGTTCCTACAAACAGCAATTAGTACCTCGTATGACACAAAATAGACTTATGCAAATGCAAGAGTGAAACACACGAGTGATAACATCAACAATCGAACTCCTCAAATCCTCCATGTCTAATCTAGCTACTCCTAGAACTAAAAAGCAACATACCAACATATCGAAGACATGTAACATATCACATTAAGCTCTTGCTAGACAACAAATAGCCTTAAATCATAAGGCTCAATTCATACCATAGTAGCAAAAATTCTAGCATCATAAATCCTGAAACTCATTCAATCATGCAATCTACCATCATGTCCATCATTATCACATCAGTAAACACAATCATATGTACGGAATGGAAGAAAAATATACATTGCATAACAAGATATAGACATCTAGTAGCAAAATTCTCAAACCAACAAACCAAGCATAATTGAACATGCAATTGATAGTGAATAACGTTTCTAATCACACAAACAACCAACCCATACATCATATAAGCCTAATTGAAGCATAAATCAGAAAACCCCCAAATTTGAAAAATTAGGGTTCATGTGAAGATACCTCAGATCTGGAAAACGAATGCACTAGTGTGAAAGTTGTTCGGGTGAAAAGAAAGAGCACGTAATGAGTTTCGATTGAAGCTAAAGAACACAAAATTTGATGGAAGATTGAGAGTTTTATGAAAGATTGAAGAATTTTCGATTTTTTCGGATTTTTGGGAGTAAGAGAGTGAAAAGGAGGAGAAAATGAGGAAAAAGGAGAAGTCTCCCGTTTTTTATCCTCAGATGGTGTGGGGCGACTCGCCCCGTGCGGGGCGAATCGCTCCACATGTGGGGCGAATCGCCCCGCACGTCCAGAGAGCGCGAAGCTCTCTGGCCATGTGGGGCGACTCGCCCCCCACCTTCAGAGGTAGGGAGACGAATTTTTTCGAAAAAAATCAGTTTTTTATCCCCGAAAATCATTTTACTCATAAAACCACTCGAAAAAGTTCACTCAAACATAAACATAAGCACAAACGACACATAGACGAACAAATTCACATACAAAAAGCAAATTGTTCGATGTATGAATGCATGCAAAAAAGTGGTAAAAAAGCGATAAAAACTCCGGGTTGCCTCCCGGATAGCGCCATTGTTTATAGTCTTAGAATCGACTTCTTCTTGCTCTAGCTCTTCTTCTTGAGGGTAGTAGACTTCCCCTTCATGGATCTCCTCCTCATGCCACGAACCTGCGAATGAGAATGAACATAGACAGCAAGACCAAAGTAGTTAACGGTGTGAGAAGCATTGAATTGAATATTTGGATCAGATATGGCTCGCAACACATGTTGCTTGCCATCCACCTCAATGGTGCAAGTCCTTCGGTAGATGTCTATCACGGAGCGTAGTTTAGTCAAGAATGTTCGCCCCAAGAGAACAACATCCCCCATCCCAGTTGTAGACGCCGGCATAACTACAAAATTGGTGTACACAAAAGCTTCACCAATCTTAACCAATACGTTCTTCACCACGCCTTCGGGTGTCACAAAGGATCCATCCGCTAATTGCACAATAGCCTGATGAATGTGTATTTTACACTTTGATTTAAGTCTTTTTCACCTATTTTAGCTATCCTCTATGTTAATTTAGCTATAATTTAGTCAATTTTATTAGAATAGTGTCATGTTTCCCTTTAGTTTTTATTTTACAGGTTTTGATTGTAAAACGAGGTTTTCCGGGCAATTATACTGAAGTAGACAAGGAATTGGTGTTCCAGAAGCCTAATTGGAGTATCTGAAGGTTTCCGAATAGGATTTGAAGTCTAGGGGTCGAATCTGGAGGTTAGAAGGCCACTAGAAGTCAGAAACCGAGTCCGAAAAGGGAAGAAATCCAAAAACGCGTCGAAAATGCGTATCTGGCCGAAAAATGCTCCCGGGCGAATCGCCCGGGACGTGGGGTGAATCGCACCACACCAGGCGAATCGCCCGGTGTGTGGGGCCTTTCGCCCCACACAATTCGAACACCTATATATAGTTGCTCAGTTTTCTCCGTTTTTCATACTTTTCCAGACCTTTTCTCTCACCTTTCTCTGTAGTTTTAGGTAGAAACTTCCCAGAGCCTGTTCTGGGGATTCATAGCTTAGGAGATACTTTTTCTTAGCAGTTTGGAGCTTGTAAGATCGCGATTCTTCGGAGACTGACAACCTTCTGTAACATTGTATCTTACAGTTTTTCTACTTATTTTTATATATCTTTCAACATGTTTTCTTCTGTGATTTCTGTTGATTGCATGACAACTATGAGTAGCTAAACTTCTCGTTGGGGATAGTATGTGAATTCTTAGCGAAGGGTTGATAATTATGCTAATGGCTATATCGCGCATTATACTCCGTGTTATTGCTTTATTTCTTTGATCTATCTAAATCTCTATCTTCGATTGTTGATTAATTATTGCACACAATTGGACAATTCATTGGTCTTAGACCTATCTAAATCTATATCTTCGTAGTGTTTGATAATTACAACTGGACAATTCATTGATCAAAGATCTCCATGCAAGACCGAGGAATTTATGCATGATTATTAACCCGTTATGCTTTGAAGGACCATACTATCACCAATCTCCATTATCTGTTAAGAAAAACCTTTGCTAAACCGTCTGCTGATTTTATATTCTAAATTATATTAGATAAAGCTAGTTATAGTCCTTAGAGATCGACACTCGAGGTCATTCTACTGCTACACTACGGTTTTCGTTGTAGTTGTGAACTGCCTTTGGCTAAATAACAAATTTATTTCATTAATTGGGATCTGACAAATCCACGTTCGTCAAATTGGCGCCGTTGCCGGGGACTATACTCCTTTTTTCTGTTTAATTTGTTTATATTTTCAGCATTCAATTCCTAGTTCTAGTAGTTTTAGTTTTCCTTTTTAATCTCTCTCTAATACTCCTTTCCTAGTCTTAGTAGTATTCGATTTCTAGAAATTTTCTCGATTTTCAAAATTTCTAACGAGGCTAATTTTCAGTTTTGAGTTACTCCTGTTCCAGATTTCCAGGTATGACGACCTTAAAAGCTCGCTTGACACCTACGTTCTATCAAGTCAAGAGAGGGTTAGCTATATACTTGGAAGAAGAGTTATCGGGATATGAGGTAACAAGTTCTATAGTGAGAAGGATTCCGAGGTTCGAAGATGGAGTGGGGATGAATCCGTTAAGCTTCATCAGGTCCTATGAGGAAGAAATAGAAAAAGTTCCAGCAAAGGGGTTCACTGAGGACCAATTATGCAGGAAATTATTTTCTTTTGCTCTGGGATATGAACCGAGGATTTGGATAGCAAGGTTAGCACCAGGATCACTGAAGACCTGGAGCCCAGTAGTAGAGGAGTTCTTGGCACGTTTCATGCCTTACCATGAGACGATTGCACTGCGGAATCGGATCGAACACTTCAAGCAAGGAGAATACGAGCGGTTCTGTGACACCTATGAACGTTTTGAGCTGTATAAACGTGAGTGCCCCCACCACCGTTTCGACGACGGGGAGCTGATTTGGTTCTTTGTTGGTGGACTACGTGATGAAGTTAGGCTTCAAGTGGATGGGATGTGTGGAGGTTTAGAAGAATGTAGAGTTGAAGAGGCAGTGAAGGTCTTTCAAAAGTACGCCAATGGATCCGCACAATCCGAGAAAATAATGACGAATGAAATCACCAACATATATTCAAATCAAGGCGAAACTGACGGGATATGCGAAGGATATTCTGAGGACGAAGACATCAGTGAGGAGGAGGAACTTGCGTTTTACGCAGGGATTAAAGCCATTGAGAGTGTTTTCGAGATAGCACACGCAGGGCAAGCTGAGAACAATCTTCGCATCGAGAAGGCTTTTGAAGCGGTCGAAGTAACTGAGCAACTTATCAAGGAGCTTAGCCTGTTGAAGTGTGGAAGGTGCGGTAAAGCAGTCGAGGACACCCCCTGGAAGTAGTGAGCAAACCACCCGAGGTAGGGGGCGAATCGCCCCCCAACTCCAGGGAATCGGACGACCCCAGTCCTCCCGATGTGACACCTGAAACTGATCCCGAGCCACTTCCAGCTATTACTACCAAGGAGAATGAGTGCGAAGAGGTGAATCTACTACTCCGTGGAGGCAAGATGACCAAAATTCCTAACTTCGTGCGTCCTAAACGGATAGAATCTACTGGGACCGAAAATACAGGACCAAGCACAAAACAAGAGGTTAGCGAAAGTTCCAAAGAACCTCAAGAAGTTCCAGAAAGGAATGATGAACCAAGACCATCTGTGATAGACATAGGTGATGACGAAGTCGAGGAAGGAACTAGTGCGCCAGGGGAACTTCACAAATCTTCCAATCCATATGTGCCTCCGAAGCCACATGTACCATTCCCAAGTCGGATCAAGCCAGCCAAGAAGGATATTCAAGAATCACCCCTATTCCAACGCCTGTCAAAAGTGGAAGTCAATGTGTCTCTCTTGGAGTTAATCCAAAACATTCCAGCTTATACGAAATTCTTTCGTGAGATCAAGAACAAAAGGGTTACTTCAGGAAAGGAAGTGAATGGGGTTGAAACGGTCAACTCAATTGCCGGATTGCCCGTGAAGAAAAAGGATCCTGGAAGTTTCATCATCGACATCGCCTTAGGGAATGGACGAACTACGAAGGCAATGCATGACTTCGGAGCTAGCATTAACTTAATGCCCTATTCGGTATACCCCTGGAACTCGGAGAATTGACACCAACTGATATGTTCGTCCAAATGGCAGATCAAAGTGTGAAGAGGCCGGTCGGGATAATAGAAGACATCCTTGTGAAGGTGGACAAATTGATAATCCCAGCTGATTTTGTAGTAATGAAGTCCGCAGACGAGGGAAAGAGCCATATCCGTGAGCACGTAGTACTACTTGGGAGACCATTCATGGCAACTACCAACACATGCCTTGAACTTAAGGGCAAGAAAGTAACCATGGAGGTAATGGGCGAGAAGATTGAGCTGGTAGGATGTAGCATCGGAGATAAGGAAGTCGCGGAGGAGTTAAAATTTGTCGATTGCTATGAGTCCGTGATTCCCGAGTTTCATCATTGCCATGGTAATCGTGAACCACTTGAGGAGGCACTGACAATACAAACTGAGACGTGCTACATGATCGAAGAAGCGAGGGAACTAGTTGAAATAATGGATAGCACCCCAGAAATTCCCGCAGGAGAGGAGGTACTTGAACCTTTAGATGAAGAAGAGGAAGAAAGTAGGTTTCCTGAAGAACCTAGCTTAGAATTGAAACCGCTTCCTGCGCACCTCAAGTATGTGTACTTAGGAGAAAATCAGAAGAAGCCTGTAATTGTCTCCTCACATCTCTCCGACAATGAAGAAAGTAAGCTGATTGAAGTATTGAAGGAAAATTCCGCAGCTATAGGATGGGGGATCAGTGATATCAAAGGAATTAGCCCTACACGGTGCGTGCACAACATCACTCTAGAGCAAGATGCCAAACCCGTTGACGAACGCGTGGATGTCGTGGTCCAAGCAGTCAAATAAATTTGTTATTTAGCCAAAGTCATTCACAACTACAACGAAAACCGTAGTGTAGCAGTAGAATGACCTCGAGTGTCGTTCTCTAAGGACTATAACTAGCTTTATCTAATTTAACTAAGGAATATAAAAACAGCAGACGGTATAGCAAAGGTTTTTCTAACAGATAATGGAGATTGGTGATAGTATGGTCCTTCAAAGCATAACGGGTTAATAATCATGCGTAAATTCCTCGGTCTTGCATGGAGATCTTTGATCAATGAATTGTCCTGTTGTAATTATCAAACACTACGAAGATATAAATCTAGATAGGTCGAAGGCCAATGAATTGTCCAATTGTGTTCCGTAATTATTCAACACTACGAAGATATAGATTTGGATAGGTCGAAGACTAATGAATTGTCCAATTGTGTGCAATAATTAATTAACAATACGAAGATAGAGATTTAGAAAGATCAAAGAAATAAAGCAATAACACGGAGTATAATGCGCGACATAGCCATTAGCATAATTATCAACCCTTCGCTAAGAATTCACATACTACCACCAGCGATAAGTTTAGCTACTCATAGTTGTCATGCAATCAACAGAAATCATAGAAGAAAAAATGTTGAAAGATATATAAAAATTAGTAGAAAAACTGTAAGATACAATGTTACCGAAGGTTGTCAGTCTTCGAAGAATCGCGATCTTACAAGCTCCAAACTGCTATGAAAAAGTGTCTCCTAAGCTATGAACCCCCAGAACAGACTCTGGGAAGTTCCTACCTAAAACTACAGAGAAAGGTGAGAGAGAAGGTCTGGAAAGTATGAAAATCGGAGAAAAACTGAGCAACTATATATAGGCTTCGAAATAGTGTGGGGCGAAGTGCCCCACACACCGGGCGAGTCGCCAGGTGTGGGGCGATTCGCCCGGGAGAAAATTTCGGGAATTTATGCGTTTTCGACGCGTTTTTGGATTTCTTGCCCTTTCCGGACTCGGTTTCTGACTTCTAGTGGCCTTCTAACCTCAAGATTCGACCCCTAGACTTCAAATCCTATCCGGAAACCTTCAGATACTCCAATTAGGCTTCTGGAACACCAATTCCTTGTCAACTTCAATATAATTGCCCGGAAATCCTCGTTTTTCAACCAAAACTTGTAAATAAAAACTAAAGGGAAACGTGACACTATTCTAATAAAATGCACTAAAATATAGCTAAATTAACGTAGAGGATAGCTAAAATAGGTGAAAAAGACCTAAATGAAAGTGTAAAATACACATTCATCAAACTTCCAAAACCGAACCTTTGCTTGTCCTCAAGCAACTAAGCTAGACTCTAATGCAAAAAACAATGCAACACATAAAATGGAGTCTCATGCCAAATAAAATGAACTAATCTACTGAATCTATCAAAAAACATATGAACAAAAACCATATGAATCAAAACATGAATATAGGTTGAAGAATGCCTCGATTGACTCATACACATCCAGCACTTATGTCAAGACAAGATAGTCTCTCGTAACATTCTCTACCTGGACCTAGTAAGTGACGACGTAATGAAACATGTTAAGATACGAATGGTTGTCCCGTCCTATGAAACTGAGGACTTACTACTGTTCACCAAGTTAAGACTTTTCCTCAAAGAGGTCGAACCAGTACTGGCTCTCATCAAACGAAGGAGGGTTCCCTATAAAAGATAACACTCCCCTATTCTACCCATGTCTCAAGCAAAGCCTTAAGCTTTTCACCACTTCCTGAATGGCAGGACGAGGGTGGTCTAGAACAGATGATACTCAAAGACAAAAGACAAAAAATAGAAAATTACAACACGATTACGAACATTACAAGAATTGGAAATTGAGACACAACACTTTGCTAAACTGCTATTCGGCTTTCTTTTTTTGGACCCTTCTTTGCTTTTTTGGGGTCTTTTTTCTTTTTTTCTTTTTTTTCTTTCCAGTTTCTTCTTCTTTTTTCTTTTTTTCCTGGAATTTTTCTTTCTTTTTTTTCAATTTTTTTTAGCCAGTAGTAGCATAACGAAAAAGAAACAAAATGACTCACAAACGACTTCCCCAAACCTATTCGAAAGACTAGGTTGGAGTACAAAATTTATGAGAAAGGAAAATAAACTCACAACACAGAAATGAAAAACGAAAAACAAGTCTAATGATAATGTAACCCTCTCCCAAAACCTATTCGGAAAAATAGGTTATAAACAAAGGATCACACAACCTCAGTTGGCTGAGAGTGGACATGTGAAAAGACTAATCATCGGGATGGTAATCCCCATAAAAGTCCCTCCACATGTCAGATAGGAGATCATTGGACTGTTGTAGAGCCTCCTGTTGCTGCTGGATGAGCTGTTGCTGTTCCCACCTTTGTTGCCTATCCTCTCGGCGATGCTCCTCGAATGTCTCCCAATCGCGGTTGCGCTGGGCAATGTGCCCGTCGAGGTCCTGTCGCAGTGCTGATGAGCGCGGGTTTGTCGGGTCCCGGTTCAAGCAAATAAATTTGTTAATTAGCCAAAGGCAATCCACAACTACAACGAAAAACGTACTGTAGCGGTAGAATGACTCGAGTGTCGTTCTCTCAGGACTATAACTAGCTTTATCTATTTAACAAGAGAATATAAAACAGCAGACAGATAGCAAAAGGGGGTTTCTAGCAGATAATGGAGATTGGTGATAGTATGGTCCTTCTTAACATAACGGGTCGATAATCATGCATAAATTCCTCGGTCTTGCATAGAGATCTTTGAATCAATCTAGTGTCCTGTTGCAAATATTAAGCACTACGAAGATAAGTTGGTCTGACAAGTCAATCACTATTGTCCTAATGTGCTCCGTAATTATTCAACACTACGATGATAATTTGTCTGAAAATTGTCCTAATGCGTTCAGTAATTACTCAACACTACGAAGATAATTGGTTTGATGATCGACAAGTGTCCAATTGTGCATAATAATTAATACAACATACGAGAATTTTGGTTACAACTGATCAACGAAATAAAGCAATGACACGGAGTATAATGCGCGATATAGCCATTAGCATGATTATCTTCCCTTCGCTAAGAATTCACATACTACCACCAACGATAAGTTTAGCTACTCATAATAGGCATGCAATCAACAGAAATCATAGAAGAAAACATGTTGAAAGAATATAAAATAAGTAGAATAAAACTGTAAGATACAAAGTTACCGAAGGTTGTCAATCTCCGGATGATTGTGGTCCTACGAGCTCCAAACTGCTATGAAAAAGTATCCCCTAAGCTACAGAACTCCCAGGACAGGCCCCGGGAAGTTCCTACCTAAAACTATAGAGAGAGGTGAGAGAGAAGGTCTGGAAAGATATGATTTTCGGGAAAAACTGAGCACTATATATAGGCCCCGAAATAAGCACTTATGTCAAGACAAGATAGTCTCTCGTAACATTCTCTACCGGGACCTAGTCAGTGACGACGTAATGATGCATGTTAAGATACGAATGGTTGCCCTGTGCCTATGAAACTGAGGACTTACTGTTGTTCCACCATGTTAAGACTTTTCCTCAAAAGAGGTCGAACCAGTACTGACTCTCATCAAACGAAGGAGGGTTCCCTATAAAAGATAACACTCCCCTATTCTATCCATCTCTCAAGTAAAGTCTTAAGCTATCCACCACTTTCTGAATGGCAGGACGAGGGTGGTCTAGAACAGATGACTCTCAAGACAAAAAGGATAAAAACTAGAAAATTACATCACGATTACGAACATTACAAAAATGGAAAATAAGACTCAACACTTTGCTAAACTGCTATTTGGATTTGTTTTTTGGACCCTTCTTTGATTTTTTGGGGTCTTTTCTTTTTTTTTTTTCTTTTTTTCTTTCCAGATTCTTTTTTTCTTTTTCTCTTTTTTTCTGGAAATTTTTTCTTTCTTCTTTTTTCGATTTTTTCTAGCCAGCAGTAGCATAACAAAAAGAGAAACAAAATGACTCACACGACTTCCCCAAACCTATTCTTTCGAATAGGTTGGAGTACAAAATTTACGGAAAAGGAAAATAAACTCACGATACGAAAATGAAAAACAGAAACAAGTCTAATGATGGTGTAACCCCCTCCCCAAACCTATTCGGAAGAATAGGTTATAAACAAAGGATCACACAACCTCACACTACCTCCTTCCTAGGCATTTAGCAATCTCAAAGCATGGTGAAGACTTGTTGCCTCTTAGGTACATAATTACACGGGAAAACAACCATAAGACCCTAACATGCATCATCCTATTATAAAGGCCTTCGTGAACCTCAGTAGAGAAAACACCACTAAGTGATGTCGAGACTACCATGCTTAACTAAGTGCAATACATAAATGTGACAAGCCAAGCGAGAAAAACCTCAAACAAATTCATAGAGATGAAGCATACGATTAATGACATAGTTAGTTGATCTACCCAATAAAAAAGTTCAACAAATTCGGCAATAAACTCCATATAAAACATGCAAGACTATCCTAGGATGAATGCAGTGAATGCAACCTAAAAAAAAAACTAAGAAAGCAGTAAACGTGCAAATGCAAACAAAGAACAAGATACTAATCAACACAAAGCCAAACAATACTTAACATCGCGGTTCACATCCCATCCCCCTTACGATTCTTAAGCTAGCCCCTAGCAAAAGAGAATGAGTAATAAGAAGTGATACTAGATGTTACCGAATGGTTTGGGCTCGGTCGGCTGAGAGTGGACATGTGGAAGGACTAATCATCGGGATGGTAGTCCCCATAAAAGTCACTCCACATGTCATTCATGAGCTCATTGGACTGTCGTAGAGCTTCCTGTTGTTGCTGGATGAGCTGTTGCTGCTCCCACATGTGTTGCCTATCCTCTCGGCGATGCTCCTCGAATATCTCCCAATCGCGGTTGTGCTGGACAATGTGCCTGTCGATGTCCTGTCGCATGGCCGCGTTGTTGGCATCAATTCTGTCGAAACGGCCGTCGAGGTAGGTACGGAATTCAGAGAAGTCAAATCCTCCAGACCCCTGTGGTGCTCCAGGCGGTGCATGCGGTGCTTAATGGACAAACGGAATATCTGGGATAGGGGCTTCGCCAACATCGGCCTCCATAGCATCCTCATGATCGGAATCATTTGGTTGGAACGGTGCTCCTACATCAGCAGCGGCTGCTGTGGGGTTCCTTAACTGATACCTGTTGAGCTGTACCTCAATGGTCGAGGGTGAAAGGGCAGCGACCTCGCAATCCCCCTCCTCAATATCATCGACCCCATGATATATGCAGTATGCTGTGATGAAGCTTGGGAAGATGAAAGGCTTCCTCTTCTTTTCCCAATGGCGCTCGTACTCCTCATACATAATGTGCCCTATGTCGATCTGATGTCCGTCTATGAGGCAGTAGAGGAGCTCGGCGTAGTAGGGCTGAATCCATGTGTCATTCTTCCTCGGGATCAAGTCGGAGATGCAAAATTTCATCATCACCTTAGCTTCGATGCTAAGGTCGCTATAACTGATCCGTCCAGGTGCTGCCCTGACTTCTGGATATCGGTACTCCCTGTTGCAGATCACGTCGGTGATGTGTCTCCCTATCCCCCTAGCGGTCCTCGAATACAAGTAGGCGTGGTCGCTCCCTGTGAATTCCAAGTTCCCGAAATGGATGAAGGAAGAAATGTACTCTGGGTTCCATGGTATAATCAGGCCTCGGACTAGCACCCCATTCTTCTCGTCGAGATCCGTGTATCCAGTGTAGAAATCTCGGAGGAGGCTCTCGTCGTACCCTTTGAACCTGTTGGAACTGTACCATGCCCAATTCCTTTGTGACCCCAAACGTGACAACGTCCTACATCCCGCTCTATCCGCCGCGGACTCAGGAATGTCAATCCTCCTATCTGGGATGATCGACCTTCCTCCGTCAGCCATCTCCGCCTCTAGCCTTTGTCGCACCTCTATCGCAGCGGCAGACAACTCGTACAAATCGTGAGGTGGTTGGGAGCTTGATGCCACTCCCTTCCCCTTTTTGCTAGAGCCGGCTCTCCTTGTCCTCGGTGCCATGATTCCTACAAACAGCAATTAGTATCTTGTACGATGCAAAACAGACCTATGCAAATGTAAATATATGAGTGAACAAACGAGTAAAATTCTCAAAAATCCAACTCCTCAAAAACCCAAAACCTAGTCTAGCTAATTCATTACACAACATATCAATGTAACTACTACAATAACATATCACATTATGCTCTTGCTAACAACAAATGCCTTGAATCACAAGGTTCAATCCATACCACAAAAATCAAAATCTAGCATAAATCCTCAATCTCATCAATCATGCATTCTTCCAATACATCCATCAATTTCATATCAATAAACACATGTTTAAACATGGAATGAAAGTAAGAGAGACATTTCCCTAACAAGACATATATCATCATATTAGCAAAAATCTCAAATCATCAAACCAAGCCTAATTGAACATGTAATTGACAATGAAATATGAATCTAATCACATAAATCATCAAACCATTGATGAATGTGTATTTTACACTTTCATTCGAGTATTTTTCACCTATTTTAGCTATCCTCTATGTTAATTTTGCTATATTTTAGTACATTTTATTAGAATAGTGTCACGTTTCCCTTTAGATTTTATTTTACAGGTTTTGGTTGAAATTCGGGGATTTCCGGGCAATTATATTGAAGTTGACAAGGAATTGGTGTTCCAGAAGCCTATTTGGAGTATCTGAAGGTTTCCGGATAGGATTTGAAGTCTAGGGGGCGAATCTGGAGGTTAGAAGGCTACTAGAAGTCAGAAACCGAGTCCGAAAAGGTGAAGAAATCCAAAACGCGTCGAAAATGCGGAAATTCCGCGAGAATACTCTGGGGCGAACCGCCGCACCATGGGGCGAACCGCCCCGTAGTTTTTCGGGGCCTATATATAGTGCTCAGTTTTTCTCCGAAAATCATATCTTTCCAGACCTACTTTCTCACCTCTCTCTATAGTTTTAGGTAGGAACTTCCCGGGGCCTGTCCTGGGAGTTCCATAGCTTAGGGGATACTTTTTCATAGCAGTTTGGAACTCGTAGGATCACAATCATTCGGAGATTGACAACCTTCGGTAACTTTGTATCTTATAGTTTTATTCTACTTATTTTATTTATCTTTCAATATGTTTTCTTCTATGATTTCTGTTGATTGCATGCATAATATGAGTAGCTAAATCTTATCATTGGTGGTAGTATGTGAATTCTTAGCGAGGGAAGATAATCATGCTAATGGCTATATCGCGCATTATACTCCGTGTCATTGCTTTATTTCGTTGATAAGTTGTAACCAAAATTCTCGTATGTTGTATTGATTATTTTGCACAATTGGACACTAGTCGACCATCAGACCAATTATCTTCGTAGTGTTGAATAATTACGGAACACATTAGGACAACCGTGATTGACTAGTCAGACCAGATTATCTTCGTAGTGCTTAATACTTGCAACAGGACACTAGATTGATTCAATGATCTCTATGCAAGACCGATGAATTTATGCATGATTATCGACCCATTATGCTAAGAAGGACCATACTATCACCAATCTTCATTATCTGCTAGATACCCCCTATTGCTATCTGTCTGTTGTTTTATATTCTCTTGTTAAATAGATAAAGCAAGTTATAGTCCTGAGAGAACGACACTCGAGTCATTCTGCTACTACACTACGGTTTTCGTTGTAGTTGTGGATTGTCTTTGGCTAAATAACAAATTTATTTGATTGACCTTGACACGTTCATCAAATTGGCGCCGTTGCCGGGGACTATACTCCTTGTTTCTGTTTAATTTGTTTATATCTACAGCTTTAGATTCCTAATTCTTTTAGTTTTAGTTTTTCTTTTTAATCTCTCTCTGATACTGCTTTCCTAGTCTGTTTCTAATCACCTTTCCTAGTCTGTTATAGATAGTGTATGCCGCATACACGTTCTGCAGGAACACCGCTTGCTGATTCAATTGCTGAGATCGACAGAGTCTACCACCAGAGAAGGCGACTACTTGAAAGGCGCGCACTAGAGGAAATAGAGGACACCGATTTCTCTGAATCTCTACTTAGTCTTTTCAAGGAAATCGACGGAATGGCAGAAGCTAGACCACTGAAGGCATGGGTTCAACCCACCAAGGATCGTATGAGGGGACCAGCGATTGTTCTTTCGTCTGCAACCCGAGATCAGGAGATCAAGAACCACGCATTCCAACAACTTCCGAGGTTCTATGGCTTATCAAGGGAAGATGTGATGGGGTACTTGCACGATATTAATGATTTCGTCAACCAACTCCCACGACCCGGAGCTGACATAACAACGGATGAGTTGAGAATGAAGGTTTTTGCTATGGGCTTGGCGACAGAGCCAAGTCATGGCTGAGTTCTCTACCAGCCGGCTAGCTGGACAGTTGGGAGAAGGTTTTTTCAGCTTTCATGGAGCAATACTTCCCCCACACCTTGACTACCGCGCTAAAGGCGCAGATCACTGGATTCAAGCACGACTATGATGAGACCATCTACACCGCGTTTGAGAGGTTCCAAGATCTCACAAACAAGTTCCCTCACCATGGTTTTGAACTTTCCGACCTAGTCCAACACTTCTACAATGAACTAACCTTCGAGAACCAACAAGTGGTGGATTTCCAATGCCGAGGCAATATTTGGGAGGAAACCGCAGAAGCCGTCTGGGCTGTTTTCGAAAGGCTTGCTAAGGGTTCGCAGTTCAAGGACCCAAGAGCAATGGTTAGGAGACGTGGACCTGAAGCTCCACCGACTCAAGAAGCCCCTATGTACAGGGGGAATGGGGATCAATTCGAGTGCTTTACCAGCGAATTGAAGCAAGTCCTCAAGAGCGCCACCGGAACAACTGTTTCGAATGAATTATGCCGAATATGCAAGAACTATGGGCACGGGGCTCATATGTGTAGATCGGAGCTGGCATACAATGATGGCAACTGGGCTCGAGGAGGCGAAGAAGAAGCCTTTGCTACGGAGTTTGGCACTCAAGAAGTTAGCTACGGACAAGACGGTAGGAATCCTCGAGGTGGATTTTGGAGAAGAGGATACCGTAACAATCAAGGATATGCACCGGCTAACCAAACTTATGGCCCTAACCAAGACCGTAGTAGGCTAAACTATGGTAATGACCACTGCGAAAACCCCGCTCCAAAAGAGCCACCGAAGTCGAAGACGGCTCAACTGATGGAGAACTTGCAAAAGATGGTTGATCACACACAAAGTTTTCTCAAACGTTATGAAGAAGATTCAGAGAAGACTAGGGCAAGGCTTGATAGGTTGGAAGAGAGCACTAGGCTTGCCCATCAGAAGATGCAAGAGCTGATCAACCGAGGAGCAAGTAGGGAACAAGGCAAACTGCCTAGCAACACTGTGAAGTCGAATGCCATTACAGTGGCTGGTGACGTACCTGAAGAAATCACCATCAAGAAGGTTGTTAAGTGCGAGTGTTGCAAGAAGGAAGAACTTCTACAGGCTAAGGAAGAAGAGGAGGACCTTGGTTCTGACGTAAGTGATGAGGAGCAAGAGGATCCCGAACCACTCCCTAACAGTTTCGATGTTAAGCTAGGGATTGGTGAGCTTGAAGATGTCCGTGCCACACTAGACACGGGATCCTACTCAAACATAATTCCTTTGAATGTGTTTGAAAAGAGTAACCTTGGAAAACTATCTGAGGAAAGCGCTATTGTGCGACTGGCGGATGGATCATTTATGAGACCCGAAGGAGTTGTGAAAAATGTGTTGGTCAAGATTGGTGAAGCATCTGTTTACACCAATTTTGTAGTTATGCCGGCGTCTGCACCTGGAACGGGGGATGTCATACTCTTAGGGCAACCATTCTTGACTAAACTACGCTCCGTGATGGACATCTACCAAAGAACTTGCACCATCGAAGTCGACGGAAAGCAACGCGTGTTGCACGCCATATCTGATCCACCTGATCCGCCCGATATTTCTTTCACTACTCACTACTGTGGTCTTGCAGCCTATATTCTTTCTTATTCACAGGTTCATGGCATGGAGAGGAGATCAATGAAGGGGAAGCCTAGTACCCGCAAAAAGAAGAGATAGGCGCAGACAGGAGTCGAGTCAAAGACTTTAAACAATGACGATTTCCGGGAGGCAACCCGGAGATTTTATCGCTTTCTTTACCGCTTTAAATTTTATCTCACGAGTTTGATTGAGTATTATACAAGCATTAGCTCTCACCTTGGATCCACTTTCGACGTACGGGACGAGCGACGACGTTCAGGTTTGGGGAGGAGGATATCGCTGGTTATCTCTATACTTATCTTGCTTATGATAAACTCGTGAAGTTTTTTGCATTTGCACGTTTACTGCTTTCCTAGGATAGTCTTGCATGTTTTATATGGAGTTTATTGCCGAATTTTTTGAACTTTTTTATTAGGTAGATCATCCAACTATGCCATTAATCGTATGATTCATCTCTATGAATTTGTTTGAGGTTTTTCTCGCTTGGCTTGTCACATTTATGTATTGCATTTAGTTAAGCTTGGTAGTCTCGACATCACTTAGTGGTGTTTTCTCTACTGCGGTTCACGAAGGCCTTTATAATAGGATGATGCATGTTAGGGTCTTATGGTTGTTTTCCCGAGTAATTATGTACCTAAGAGGCAACAAGTCTTCACCATGCTTTGAGATTGCTAAATGCCTAGGAAGGAGGTAGTGTGAGGTTGTGTGATCCTTTGTTTATAACCTATTCTTCCGAATAGGTTTGGGGAGGGGGTTACACCATCATTAGACTTGTTTCTGTTTTTCATTTTCGTATCGTGAGTTTATTTTCCTTTTCCGTAAATTTTGTACTCCAACCTATTCTTTCGAATAGGTTTGGGGAGTCGTGTGAGTCTCTTTGTTTCTTTGTTTTGTTATGCTACTGCTGGCTAGAAAAATCGAAAAAAAAGAAAATTCCAGAAAAAAGAAAAAAGAAAAAAAGAATCTGGAAAGAAAAAAAAAGAAAAAAAGAAAAGACCCCAAAAAAGCAAAGAAGGGTCCAAAAAAGAAAGCCAAATAGCAGTTTAGCAATGTGTTGAGTCTTTTCCATTTTTGTAATGTTCGTAATCGTGTTTTTATCTTTTTTGTCTTGAGTGTCATCTGTTTTAGACCCCTCGTTCTGCCATTCAGGAAGTGCTGAATAGCTTAAGACTTTACTTGAGAGATGGGTAGAATAGGGGAGAGTTATCTTTTATAGGGAACCCTCCTTCGTTTGATGAGAGCCAGTACTGGTTCGACGTCTTTTGAGGAAAAGTCTTAACATGGTGGAACAGCAGTAAGTCCTCAGTTTCATAGGCACGGGACAACCATTCGTATCTTAGCATGCATCATTACGTCGTCACTGACTAGGTCCAGGTAGAGAATGTTACGACAGACTATCTTGTCTTGACATAAGTGCTTATGTGGATGTGTATAAGTCAATCGAGGTATTCTTCAACCTATATTCATGCTTTGATTCGTATGGTTTTTGTTCATATGTTTTTTGGTAGATTCAGTAGATTAGTTCATTTTATTTGGCATGAAACTCCATTTTGTGTCTTGCATGTTTTTTGTATTAGAGTCTAGCTTAGTTGCTTGAGGACAAGCAAAGGTTCGGTTTGGGGAGTTTGATGAATGTGTATTTTACACTTTCATTCGAGTCTTTTTCACCTATTTTAGCTATCCTCTATGTTAATTTTGCTATATTTTAGTAAATTTTATTAGAATAGTGTCACGTTTCCCTTTAGATTTTATTTTACAGGTTTTGGTTGAAATTCGGGGATTTCCGGGCAATTATATTGAAGTTGACAAGGAATTGGTGTTCCAGAAGCCTATTTGGAGTATATGAAGGTTTCCGCATAGGATTTGAAGTCTAGAGGCCGAATCTGGATGTTAGAAGGCTACTAGAAGTCAGAAACCGAGTCCGAAAAGGTGAAGAAATCCAAAAACGCGTCGAAAACGCGGAAATTCCGCGAGAATACTCTGCGGCGAACCGCCGCACCATGGGGCGAACCGCCCCGTAGTTTTTCGGGGCCTATATATAGTGCTCAGTTTTTCTCCGAAAATCATATCTTTCCAGACCTACTTTCTCACCTCTCTCTATAGTTTTAGGTAGGAACTTCCCGGGGCCTGTCCTGGGAGTTCCATAGCTTAGGGGATACTTTTTCATAGCAGTTTGGAGCTCGTAGGATCACAATCATCCGGAGATTGACAACCTTCGGTAACTTTGTATCTTACAGTTTTATTCTACTTATTTTATTTATCTTTCAATATGTTTTCTTCTATGATTTCTGTTGATTGCATGCATAATATGAGTAGCTAAACTTATCATTGGTGGTAGTATGTGAATTCTTAGCGAGAGAAGATAATCATGCTAATGGCTATATCGCGCATTATACTCCGTGTCATTGCTTTATTTCGTTGATCAGTTGTAACCAAAATTCTCGTATGTTGTATTGATTATTTTGCACAATTAGACACTAGTCGACCATCAGACCAATTATCTTCATAGTTTTGAATAATTACGGAACACATTAGGACAACCGTGATTGACTAGTCAGACCAGATTATCTTCGTAGTGCTTAATACTTGCAACAGGACACTAGATTGATTCAAAGATCTCTATGCAAGACCGAGGAATTTATGCATGATTATCGACCCATTATGCTAAGAAGGACCATACTATCACCAATCTCCATTATCTGCTAGAAACCCCCTATTGCTATCTGTATGCTGTTTTATATTCTCTTGTTAAATAGATAAAGCAAGTTATAGTCCTGAGAGAACAACACTCGAGTCATTCTGCTACTACACTACGATTTTCGTTGTAGTTGTGGATTGCCTTTGGCTAAATAACAAATTTATTTGATTGACCTTGACACGTTCATCACCCATACATCATACAAGCCTAATTGAAGCATAAATCAAAAAATCCCCAAATTGTAAAAATTAGGGTTCATGTGATAATACCTCAAATCCGGAAATTGAATGAGCTAGGAAGAAATTTGCTCGGATAGAATGATAGAGTACGTAACGGGCTTCGAATGAAGCTAAAGAACACACAAAATGATGGAGAGATGAAGAAGTTATGAAGATTTGAAGTTATTTTGAATATGGAGGAAATTTTGGAGTTTGGAAGATGAAAATGGAGGAAAATGGGGGTTTGGGGAAGAAACCCCTGTTTTTTTAGAATCTGGAGGTGTGGGGCGGTTCGCCCCACACCTGGGGCGGACCGCCCCGTGCGGGGCGAACCTCCCCGCACGTCCGGAGCGTGCGCGCGCTCTGGACGTGGGGCAATTCGCCCCCACTCCTAGGTGGGAGACGAACGTTTTTTTTTTAAATGAAAATGCAGTTTTTAGTCCCCGAAAAATCATTTTCCTCAAAAAATCACTCGAAAAGTCGCACTCGAACACAACATAAGCACATACGACACAGAACCGAAAAAATTCACATATGAAAAGCAAATTGTTCAAGTATGAATGCATGCAATAAAGTGGTAAAGAAAGCGATAAAAACCCCGGGTAGCCTCCCGGATAGCGCCATTGTTTAAAGTCTCTGACTCGACTCCTGTCCTCGCCTATCTTTTCCTTCTGAGGGTACTAGACTTCTCCTTCATGAGTCTCCTTCCCGTGCTTTGATCCTGTGAATAAGAGTGAACATAGACGTTAAGACCACTGTAATCAATAGTGTTAGAAGTATCGGGTGGATCAGGTGGATCGGATATGGCTTGCAACACATGTTGCTTGCCATCCACTTCGATAGTGCAAGTCCTTTGGTAGATGTCCATTACGGAGCGTAGCTTAGTCAAGAATGTTCGTCCTAAGAGTATGACATCCCCCGTTCCTGGTGCTGATGCTGGCATAATTACAAAATCGGTGTAGACAGAGGCTTCACGAATTTTGACTAATACATTCTTCACAACTCCTTCGGGTTTCACAAGGGATCCATCCGCCAGTTGCACAATAGCCTTATGCATAGTTAGTTCTCCAAGGTTACTCCTCTCGAAAATATTCAAAGGGAGCACATTAGAGTAGGATCCTGTGTCTAGTGTGGCTCGGACATCTTCAAGCTCCCCAATCCTGACCTTAACATCGAAACTTTGAGGGAATGGCTCGGGATCCTCTTGCTCCTCTTCACTCTTGTCAGTACCAAGGTCCTTTTCTTCTTCTTCGGCTTGTGGGGGCAGTTCCCTCTTGCAACTCTCGCACTTAGCAACCTTCTTGATGGTGATTTCAACGGGTAGATCACCCACTAAGTTAATGGACAACGACTTCTCAGTGTTGCTGGGCAGTTTGCCTTGCTCCCTACTTGCTCCTCGTTCGATCAATTCTTGCATCTTTTGATGGGCAAGCCTAGTGCTCTCTTCCAACCTATCAAGCCTTGCCCTAGTCTTCTCGGAATCTTCTTCATAACGTTTGAGAAAACTTTGTGTGTGATCAACCATCTTCTGCAAGTTCTCCATCAATTGAGCCGATTTTGACTTCGGTTGCTCTTTCGGAGCGGGGTTTTCGCAGTGATCATTACCATAGTTTAGCCTACTACGGTCTTGGTTACGTCCATAAGTTTGGTTAGCCGGTGCATATCCTTGATTGTTACGGTATCCTCTTCTCCAAAATCCACCTCGAAGATTCCTACCGTCTTGTCCGTAGCTAACTTCTTGAGTACCAAACTCCGTAGCAAAGGCTTCTTCTTCGCCTCCTCGAGCCCAGTTGCCATCATCGTATGCCAGCTCCGATCTACACATATGAGCCCCATGCCCATAGTTCTTGCAAATTCGGCATACTTTGTTCGAAACAGTTGTTCCGGTGGCGCTCTTGAGGACTTGCTTCAATTCGTTGGTAAAGCACTCGAATTGTTCCCCATTCCCCCTGTACATAGGGGCTTCTTGAGTTGGTGGAGCTTCAGGTCCACGTCTCCTATCCATTGCTCTCGGGTCCTTGAACTGTGAACCCTTAGCAAGCCTTTCGAAGACAGCCTAGACGGCTTCTGCGGTTTCATCTCAAATATTGCCTCGGCATTGGAAATCCACCACTTGTTGGTTCTCGAAGGTTAGTCCATTGTAGAAGTGTTGGACTAGGTCGGAAAGTTCAAAACCATGGTGAGGGCACTTGTTCGTGAGATCTTGGAACCTCTCGAACGCGGTGTAGATGGTCTCATCATAGTCCTGCTTGAATCCAGTGATCTGCGCCTTAAGCGCGGTAGTCAAGGTGTGGGGGAAGTATTTCTCCATGAAAGCTGAAAAAACCTTCTCCCAAGTGTCCAGCGAGCCGGCTGGTAGAGAACTCAGCCATGACTTGGCTCTGTCGCCAAGTCCCATAGCAAAAACCTTCATCCTCAACTCATCCGTTGTTATGTCAGCTCCGGGTCGTGGGAGTTGGTTGCGAAATCATCGATATCGTGCAAGTACCCCATCACATCTTCCCTTGACAAGCCATAGAACCTCGGAAGTTGTTGGAATGCATGGTTCTTGATCTCCAGATCTCGGGTTCCGGACGAAATAACAATCGTCGGTCCCCTCATACGATCTTTGGTGGGTTGAACCCATGCCTTCAGTGGTCTAGCTTTTGCCATTCCGTCGATTTCCTTGAAAAGAATGTGTAGAGATTCAGAAAAATCGGTTTCCTCTATTTCCTCTAGTGCGCGCCTTTCAAGTAGTCGCCTTCTTTGGTGGTAGACTCTATCGATCTCAGCTATTGAATCAGCAAGCGGTGTTCCTGCAGAACGTGTATGCGGCATACACAATCTGTAACAGACTAGGAAAGTTGATTAGAAACAGACTAGGAAAGCAGTATCAGAGAGAGATTAAAAAGGAAAAACTAAAACTAAAAGAATTAGGAATCTAAAGCTGTAAATATAAAAAAATTAAATAGAAAAAAGGAGTATATTCCCCGGCAACGGCGCCAATTTGATGAACGCGGGTTTGTCGGGTCCCGGTTCAAGCAAATAAATTTGTTAATTAGCCAAAGGCAATCCACAACTACAACGAACCGTAGTGTAGCGGTAGAATGACTCGAGTGTCGTTCTCTAAGGACTATAACTAGCTTTATCTATTTAACAAGAGAATATAAAACAGCAGACAGATAGCAATAGGGGGTTTCTAGCAGATAATGGAGATTGGTGATAGTATGATCCTTCTTAACATAACGGGTCGATAATAATGCATAAATTCCTCGGTCTTGCATAGAGATCTTTGAATCAATCTAGTGTCCTGTTGCAAATATTAAGCACTACGAAGATAAGTTGGTCTGACAAGTCAATCACTATTGTCCTAATGTGCTCCGTAATTATTCAACGCTACGACGATAATTGGTCTGAAAATTGTCCTAATGCGCTCAGTAATTACTCAACACTACGAAAATAATTGGTCTGATGATCGACAAGTGTCCAATTGTGCATAATAATTAATACAACATACGAGAATTTTGGTTACAACTGATCAACGAAATAAAGCAATGACACGGAGTATAATGCGCGATATAGCCATTAGCATGATTATCTTCCCTTCGCTAAGAATTCACATACTACCACCAACGATAAGTTTAGCTACTCATAATAGGCATGCAATCAACAAAAATCATAGAAGAAAACATGTTGAAAGAATATAAAATAAGTAGAATAAAACTGTAAGATACAAAGTTACCGAAGGTTGTCAATCTCCGGATGATTGCGGTCCAACGAGCTCCAAACTGCTATGAAAAAGTATCCCCTAAGCTACAGAACTCCCAGGACAGGCCCCGGGAAGTTCCTACCGAAAACTATAGAGAGAGGTGAGAGAGAAGGTCTGGAAAGATATGATTTTCGGAGAAAAACTGAGCACTATATATAGGCCCCGAAAAACTACGGGGCGGTTCGCCCCATGGTGCGGCGGTTCGCCCCCGAGTCTTTCTCGCGGAATTCCGCGTTTTCAACGCGTTTTTGGATTTCTTCACCTTTTCGTACTCGGTTTCTGACTTCTAGTAGCCTTCTAACCTCCAGATTCGGCCCCTAGACTTCAAATCCTATCCGGAAACCTTTAGATACTCCAAATAGGCTTCTGGAACACCAATTCCTTGTCAACTTCAATATAATTGCCCGGAAATCCACGAATTTCAACCAAAACCTGTAAAATAAAATCTAAAGGGAGACGTGACACTATTCTAATAAAATGTACTAAAATATAGCTAAATTAACATAGAGGATAGCTAAAATAGGTGAAAAAGACTCGAATGAAAGTGTAAAATACACATTCATCAAGTGTCGCGGTACTGGCATCAACTCTATCGAAACGATCGTCGAGGTAGGCCCGGAGTTCAGAGAAGTCAAATCCTCTAGACCCCTGTGGTGCTCGAGGCGGTGCATGCGGTGCTCTTTGGACAAATGGAATATCCGGGTTAGGGCTTGGCCATCATCAGCCTCTATAGCATCCTCATAATCATTCTCATTATCGGAATCGCTCGGTTGGAAGGGTGCTTCCACATCAGCAGCGGCAGCCGTGGGTTTTTCAACTGATACCTAGCCAGATGCACCTCAATAGTCGAGGGTGAAAGGGCAGCGACCTCGCAATCCCCCTCGTCAATGTCCTCGACCCCATGATACTTGCAGTAGGCAGTGATGAAGCTCGGAAAGATGAAAGGCTTCTTCTTCTTTTCCCAGTGGCGCTCATACTCTTCATACATGATGTGCCCGATGTCGATCCGATGTCTGTCTATCAAGCAGTAGAGGAGCTCGGCGTAGTTTGGTTGTATCCAAGTGTCATTCTTCCTAGGGATCAAGTTGAAGATGTAAAATTTCATCATCACCTTAGCCTCAATGCTAAGGTCGCTCTGACTGATCCGTGCAGGTTCTGCCCCGATTTCTGGATATCTGTACTCCCTGTTGTAGATCACGTCCGTAATATGTCTTCCTATCCCCCTAGAGGCCCTCGAATACAGGTAGGCATGGTTGCTCCCTGTGAACTCCTGTTGCCCAAAATGGACGAACGAAGAAATTGACTCTGGCGACCATGGTATTATCAGGCCTCGAACTAGTACCCCATTTTTCTCCTCGAGATTCGTGAATCCAGTGTAGAACTCTTGGAGGAGGCTCATGTCGTACCCCTTGAACCTGTTGGAACTATACCAAACCCAATTCCTTCTTGATGCCAATCGGGAGAGCGTCCTATACCCCGCTGTTCCAGCTACTGCCTCCGGAATATCAATCCTCCTATCGGGTATGATCGATCTTCCCCCTTCGGCTAGCTCCACTTCGAGCCTTTGTCGGACATCTATCGCAGCTAAAGACAACTCGTACATGTTGTGAGAAGGTTGGGAGCTTGATGCTACTCCCTTTTCCTTCCTGCTCGAGCCAGCTCTCCTCGATCCTCTTGGAGCCATGATTCCTACAAACAATAATTAGTATCTTGTATGACGCAAAACAGACTTATGCATATGTAAATGTACGAGCGAACAAACGAGCAATATCTACAACAATCCAACTCCTCAAAAACCCAATGTCTAGTCTAGCTACTTCATCACGCAACATATCAATGTAACTACTACAATAACAAATCACATTATGCTCTTGCTAAACAACAATGCCTTGAATCACAAGGTTCAATCCATACCATAGTAACAAAAATCTAACAACATAAATCCTCAACTTCATCAATCATGCATTCTACCATTACATCCATCATTATCATATCAAAAAACACATGTTTAAGCATGGAATGAAGGTAAAAGATACATTTCCTAACAAGATATATCATCTAATAGCAAAAATCTCAAACCAACAAACCAAGCCTAATTGAACATGCAATTGATTATGAATAACGTTTCTAATCACATAAATCATCAACCCATACATCATACAAGCTTAATTGAAGCATAAATCAAAAAAACCCCAAATTTGAAAAATTAGGGTTCATGTGAGATTACCTCAAATCCTAAGATTGAATGAACTAGGAAGAAATTTGTTCGGATGAAAAGAAAGAGCATGTAACGGGCTTCGATTGAAGCTAAATGGGGAATTTTTGGAGTTTAGATGAAGTGAAATGAGGGAGAATGGGGGAGAACCCCGATTTAATTCTCTGCAGAACGTGGGGCGAGTCGCCCCACGTTTGGGGAGAGTCGCCCTGCGCGTCCAGAGCGCGCGCGCGCTCTGGACTCGAAGGGCGGTCCTCCCCCACCTCCTGAGGTGGGGAGACGAACTTTTCGAAAAAAATGGGGTTTTTAAGTCCCCGAAAACCATTTTTCTCACAAAACACTCGAAAAATCTCACTCAAACATATCATAAGCACATACGACACAGAGACGAACAAATTCACATATGAAAAGCAAATTGTTCAAATATGAATGCATGCAATAAAGCGGTAAAGAAAGCGATAAAAACTCCGGGTTGCCTCCCGGATAGCGCCATTGTTTAAAGTCTTTGACTCGACTCCTGTTTGTGCCTAGCTGTTCTTCTGGAGGGTACTAGACTTCCCCTTTATGGATCTCCTCCTCATGCCTCGAACCTGTGAATAGGAATGAACATAGACATCAAGACCACGGTAGTCAACAGTGTGAGAAGTATCAGGTGGATCAGATATGGCTCGCAACACATGTCGCTTGCCATCCACTTCAATAGTGCAAGTCCTTCGGTAGATGTCCATCACGGAGCGTAGCTTAGCCAAGAACGTTCGCCCCAAGAGAATGACATCCCCCGTCCCAGGTGTAGACGCCGGCATAACTACAAAATTGGTGTATACAGAAGCTTCACAAATCTTGACCAATACATTTTTCAAAATGCCTTCGGGTCTCACAAAGGATCCATCCGCCAGTTGCACAATAGCCTTATGCTCAGATTGTTTTCCAAGGCTACTCTTCTCAAACACATTCAAAGGGAGCACATTAGAATAGGATCCCGTGTCTAGTGTGGCACGGACATCTTCAAGCTCACCAATCCCGACCTTAACATCGAAACTTTGAGGGAGTGGCTCGGGATCCTCTTGCCCCTCTTCAGTCTCGTCAGAACCAAGGTCCTTCTCTTCTTCCTTGGCCAGTGGGGGTTCTTCCCCCTTGCAACACTCGCACTTAGCAACCTTCTTGATGGTGATTTCAAAAGGTAGATCACCCACCAAGGTAATGGACATCGACTTCTCAGTGTTGCTAGGGAGCTTGCCTTGCTCCCTACTTGCTCCTCGGTCGATCAACTCTTGCATCTTTTGATGGGCAAGCCTAGTGCTCTCTTCCAACCTATCAAGTCTCGCTCTAGTCTTCTCAGAATCTTCTTCATAACGTTTGAGAAAACTTTGGGTGTGATCAACCATCTTTTGCAAGTTCTCCATCAGTTGAGCCGACTTCGACTTCGGTTGCTCTTTCGGTGCGGGGTTTTCGCAGTGGTCATTACCATAGTTAAGCCTACTACGGTCTTGGTTAGGGCCATAAGTTTGGCTAGCCGGTGCATATCCTTGATTGTTTTGGAATCCTCTTCTCCAAAATCCACCTCGAGGATTCCTACCATCTTGTCCGTAGCTAGCTTCTTGAGTACCAAACTCCGTAGCAAAGGCTTCCTCTTCGCCTCCTTGAGCCCAGTTGCCATCATCATATGCAAGCTCCGATCTACACATATGAGCCCCCATGCCCATAGTTCTTGCATATTCGGCAAACTTCGTTCGAAACAGTTGTTCCAACGGCGCTCTTGAGGACTTGCTTCAATTCGTTGGTAAAGCACTCGAATTGATCCCCATTACCCCTATACATAGGGGCTTCTTGATTCGGTGGAGCTTCAGGTCCACGTCTCCTAACCATTGCCCTTGGGTCCTTGAACTGCGAACCGTTAGCAAGCCTTTCGAAAACTGCCCAGACGACTTCTGCAGTTTCCTCCCAAATATTGCATCGGCATTGGAAATCCACCACTTGTTGGTTCTCGAAGGTTAGTCCATTGTATAAGTGTTGGACTAGGTCAGAAAGCTCAAAACCATGGTGAGGGCACTTGTTCGTGAGATCTTGGAATCTCTCAAACGCGGTGTAGATGGTCTCATCATAATCCTGCTTGAATCCAGTGATTTGCGCTTTTAGCGCGGTAGTCAAGGTGTGAGGAAAGTATTTTTCCATGAAATCTGAAAAAACCTTCTCCCAAGTGTCCAGCGAGCCTGCTGGTAGAGAACTCAACCATGACTTGGCTCTGTCGCCAAGTCCCATAGCAAAAACCTTCATCCTCAACTCATCCGTTGTTATTTCAGCTCTGGGTCGTGGGAGTTGGTTGACGAAATCATCGATATCGTGCAAGTACCCCATCACATCTTCCCTTGTTAAGCCATAGAACCTCGGAAGTTGTTGGAATGCGTGGTTCTTGATTTCCAGATCTCGAGCCGCAGACGAAAGAACAATCGCCGGCCTGATGAATGTGTATTTTACACTTTCATTCGAGTCTTTTTCACCTATTTTAGCTATCCTCTATGTTAATTTAGCTATATTTTAATGCATTTTATTAGAATAGTGTCACGTTTCCCTTTAGATTTTATTTTACAGGTTTTGGTTGAAATTCGAAGATTTCCGGGCAATTATATTGAAGTTGACAAGGAATTGGTGTTCCAGAAGCCTATTTGGAGTATCTGAAGGTTTCCGGATGGGATTCGGAGTCTAGGGGCCGAATCTGGAGGTTAGAAGGCTACTAGAAGTCAGAAACCGAGTCCGAAAAGGGGAAGAAATTCAAAACCGCGTCGAAAATGCGGATTTCCGCGAGAAATTTTCTGGGGCGAACCGCCCCAAACGTGGGGCGAACCGCCCCACACCGGGCGAACCACCGCGCGTGTGGGGCGAACCGCCCCATAGTATTTCGAAGCCTATATATAATTGCTCAGTTTTCTCCAAAAATCATATCTTTCCAGACCTACTTTCTCACCTCTCTCTGTAGTTTTAGGTAGGGACTTCCCAGAGCCTGTTCTGGGGGTCCGTAGCTTAGGGGATACTTTTTCATAGCAGTTTGGAGCTCGTAGGATCGCAATCATCCGGAGATTGACAACCTTCGGTAACTTTGTATCTTACAGTTTTATTCTACTTATTTTATTATGTTCTTTCAACATGTTTTCTTCTATGATTTCTGTTGATTGCATGCCTATTATGAGTAGCTAAACTTATCATTGGTGGTAGTATGTGAATTCTTAGCGAAGGGAAGATAATCATGCTAATGGCTATATCGCGCATTATACTCCGTGTCATTGCTTTATTTCATTGATCTGGCACATCCTAAATTCTCGTATGTTGTATTAATTATTATGCATGATTGGACACTTGTCGACCATCAGACCAATTATCTTCGTAGTGTTGAATAATTACGGAACACATTAGGACAATAGTGATTGACTTGTCAGACCAATTATCCTCGTAGTGCTTAATATTTGCAACAGGACACTAGATTGATTCAAAGATCTCTATGCAAGACCGAGGAATTTATGCATGATTATCGACCCGTTATGTTAAGAAGGACCATACTATCACTGTAACACCCCGTTTTTTTAATTATTTATTTAATTATTATTTTATTATTTATTATTTTATTATTTAATTTTAGTTAATTAATTATCAGAGTAAATTATTTATTCGATAATTATTTAATTAATTTCACGTAAGCTAGTTCGTTTCGTTTTGTTTGGATCGATCTGGAAGCTTAAGACCTTTCTGACCTTGTTGGCCCTATTCCTAGCCTAGTCAAAGGCCTGTTTGACCGGCCCTTTTGACCAACCCTAACCCTAATCAGACTTGACTCCCTCCTCTTCCTCGCTGCCGTCATAATCGAATTAGAAGAAGAAAGAAAAGAAAGAAAGAAAGAGAGGAGAGGAAGAGAAAGAAAAAGAAGATCTTTGCAGCTGCTGTCCGTTCCGGTCTCGGGAGTCCGCCGCCGCCGCCTGGCTGCTCCGCCGCCGTCCGACCTCGCCGCGCCGCGCGCCGTCCCGTTCAAGCCGCCACTCTCTGTTTCTGTTTTGTCCGTTTAGCGTGCCGTTCGGATCGATCGATCCGTCTGCCCTGTTCACCGGTTGCCGCGCCGCCGCGTTGATCCGTTCGCTGTCTATCCGATTCGATCCATCGCGCCGCCGTTCCCAAACCGTCCGATCTCCGCCCCCGTTCCGTTTGTTCTCCGGTAAGCGCTCCCCTAACTCGTCTTCTCCTTAATTCTTCTTCATCTTCGACTTCAATCTTTCTTCTGTGACTTACTAACTCATTTTTGGGATTTAAATCCCGTGCCTTGGTTGTTGTTCGATTTGGGTAACAGATTCCTTCTCGTTGTTCTGATCCAAAGGTACTGATCTCGATCTCTTTCTTCTTCTTGTCGATTTCCAGTTCACATTTTCTATTTTGACCATTTTACCCCTGCTCCAATCTAATGCTTAAACCGAACCTTAAAACCTCGAGTTAGACCTATTCTGGACTCATGTTGACTGATAATGGACTATATGAACTCCCGTTTAGGACTTTTAACCTGATTTGATTGACAGTGGACTAAATGTGTGATAGTATGAGACTTTAGGGACTGTTATGTGGTTATTGAAAGTTGTGAGGTTATTGTTTGGTTTCTAGAAACTTGAAGGACCTATTTGTAATTATGTTTGTTCGAGGTTGACCGATTATGAACTGGTTTAGGAGAGTCATTTTCTGGGAAAGGTTATGATACTGATTTTAAAAATTGTGAGGACTGTTTTGGGGTTTATGGAAAGATAAATGACCTTTTTGCAATTAAACTTTGACCGTAGTTGACTGACAGAGGACTTTTTCGTAAACCTTCTTTCTGTGGAGACTGATATGTATGTTTGGAAAAGTTCTGGACTTGTTTGTACTTTCTGTATTTGAAAAGGATTTTTTTGCAATTTACATCTGAAGGGTATTTTGGTAATTTCCAGAGTCTGAAAACCGAAAGAGTATTTCTGAAAATGTTTCAACTTAGTTTCTGTTTTTGTAAGTTAGTATTGACTTGACTTGCTAGCCTAGTTGGTTAGGTTCTTGCTTGACTAACTTAGAGGTCCCGAGTTTGAACCCCGTCCTTACCATTTCCTTTTCAACTTTTTTCCTTCCGTCCGTTCGACTTCTAAAGTGTGTTTAGTACTTTCTTGTTAGGTTCTCCGTTGTTCGATAACCCGTAAGCTCATTACTCGTTGGAGATCTTTTGCTCGCAAGTTAAGGTGAGTGTTCACCCCTAAACCTATTATTTGCGAGAAACTGGAAGGATATGTGGCAACTTGTACCTATTACTATATACTGTTTTACTGTATGCTTCCGCATAAAAGTATAAGTCCTAAGTATGACTATTTACTTTTCTGTTTATTGCTATTCTGTTCTGGACTGACTTTTCTGCAGGAACACTTCTCGGTGTTTGACTATCTGTATCTGTTTGTTCTGTTTCTGTTCTGTTTCTGTGTGACTGGTCGATTAGGTCGTAACTAGGTAGACTTCGGTAGTAGAGGACTATCGGGTTTGCTTGGTTATTGCCTAGTCTAATCCCTTTTAGACGCGAGGCAGAAGTCGCTGAGGTCTATTAGGGTCGTAGGATCTGTTTCCCCAAAGTACACGGGGGTTTCTGTTTCTGTCCGGAGTTGTGCACCCTCTGGAGGGAGTTATAAGGGCATTCTGGTAGTAGGAGCAATAAGGCGGGCTGCACCAACGGTCTACAACGTATCTGTTCTGTTAATCTGTTATATGTGTTCTGTTCTGTTTGCTCGTTTTTCTGAAAAGGATTTTGATTTCAGAACTGTTTACTTTCTGTTTTCAACTTAGAACGTCACTGAGATCCTTTATCTCACACTCTCTTGTTTTCAAAATTCCTTCCTTCCAGATACGGCTGAGGATGTTCGCGAGTAGGATGCCAGCGACTGAGAGAAGGGTCTGGGGTGTCATGGGTTTCTTTTGCAAAATAAGAAGATAAACTTTTACTGTCTTCATTCGTTGTTTCGTTTGAACTTGAGATGTCATTGGATATTTGTTTATTTCTGTTAGCATCAAAGATTATTTTGGCATTAAATGCCGACCGTTGCTATTAAAGTATTTTGGATTTTCTTTTCAAGAAACTATTTTTGTTTTCAAAACCGGTACCGTTACAATCACCAATCTCCATTATCTGCTAGAAACCCCCTTTTGCTATCTGTCTGATGTTTTATATTCTCTTGTTAAATAGATAAAGCTAGTTATAGTCCTGAGAGAACGACACTCGAGTCATTCTACTGCTACACTACGGTCTTCGTTGTAGTTGTGGATTGCCTTTGGCTAAATAACAAATTTATTTGCTGAACCCGTAGCACGACATCCACGCGTTCATCAAATTGGCGCCGTTGCCGGGGACTATACTCTTTTTTTCTGTTTAATTTGTTTATATTTACAGCTTTAGATTCCTAATTCTACTAGTTTTAGTTTTTCTTTTTTAATCTCTCTCTGATACTGCTTTCCTAGTCTGTTTCTAATCACCTTTCCTAGTCTGTTACAGATAGTGTATGCCGCATACACGTTCTGCAGGAACACCGCTTGCTGATTCAATTGCTGAGATCGATAGAGTCTACCACCAAAGAAGGCGACTACTTGAAAGGCGCGCACTAGAGGAAATAGAGGATACCGATTTCTCTGAATCTCTACTCAGTCTTTTCAAGGAAATCGACGGAATGGCAGAAGCTAGACCAGTGAAGGCATGGGTTCAACCCACCAAGGATCGTATGAGGGGACCGGCGATTGTTCTTTCGTCTGCAACCCGAGATCTGGAGATCAAGAACCACGCATTCCAACAACTTCCGAGGTTCTATGGCTGATCAATGGAAGATGTGATGGGGTACTTGCACGATATCGATGATTTCGTCAACCAACTCCCACGACCCGGAGCTGACATAACAACGGATGAGTTGAGGATGAAGGTTTTTGCTATGGGACTTGGCGACAGAGCCAAGTCATGGCTAAGTTCTGTACCAGCCGGCTCGCTGGACACTTGGGAAAAGGTTTTTTCAGCTTTCATATAGAAATACTTCCCTCACACCTTGACTACCGCGCTAAAGTCGCAGATCACTGGATTGAAACAGGACTATGATGAGACCATCTACACCGCGTTCGAGAGGTTCCAAGATCTCACGGACAAGTTCCCTCACCATGGTTTTGAACTTTCTGACTTAGTCCAACACTTCTACAATGGACTAACCTTCGAAAACCAACAAGTGGTGGATTTCCAATGCCGAGGCAATATTTGGGAGGAAACCGCAGAAGCCGTCTAGGCACTTTTCGAAAGGCTTGCTAAGGGTTCGCAGTTCAAGGACCCAAGAGCAATGGTTAGGAGACGTGGACCTGAAGCTCCACCAACTCAAGAAGCCCCTATGTACAGGGGGAATGGGGATCAATTCGAGTGCTTTACCAACGAATTGAAGTAAGTCCTCAAGAGCGCCACCGGAACAACTGTTTCGAACGAGGTATGCCGAATATGCAAGAACTATGGGCATGGGGCTCATATGTGTAGATCGGAGCTGGCATACGATGATGGCAACTGGGCTCGAGGAGGCGAAGAAGAAGCCTTTGCTACGGAGTTTGGCACTCAAGAAGTTAGCTACGGACAAGACGGTAGGAATCCTCGAGGTAGATTTTGGAGAAGAGGATACCGTAACAATCAAGGACATGCACCGGCTAACCAAGCTTATGGACCTAACCAAGACCGTAGTAGGATAAACTATGGTAATGATCATTGCGAAAACCCCGCTCCGAAAGAGCCACCGAAGTCGAAGTCGGCTCAACTGATGGAGAACTTGCAGAAGATGGTTGATCACACACAAAGTTTTGTCAAACGTTATGAAGAAGATTCCGAGAAGACTAGGGCAAGGCTTGATAGGTTGGAAGAAAGCACTAGGCTTGCCCATCAGAGGATGCAAGAGTTGATCAACCGAGGAGCAAGTAGGGAACAAGGCAAACTGCCTAGCAACACTGTGAAGTCGAATGCCATTACATTGGCTGGTGATGTACCTGACGAAATCACCATCAGGAAGGTCGTTAGGTGCGAGTGCTGCATGAAAGAAGAACTTCTACATGCTGAGGAAGAAGAGAAGGACCTTGGTTTTGACGCAAGTGATGAGGAGCAAGAGGATCCCGAACCACTCCCTAAAAGTTTCGATGTTAAGGTAGGGATTGGTGAGCTTGAAGATGTCCGTGCCACACTAGACACGGGATCCTACTCAAACATAATCCCTTTGAATGTGTTTGAAAAGAGCAACCTTGGAAAACTATCTGAGCAAAGGGCTATTGTGCAACTGGCGGATGGATCCTTTATGAGACCCGAGGGCGTTGTGAAAAATGTGTTGGTCAAGATTGGTGAAGCATCCATATACACCAATTTTGTAGTTATGCCGGCATCTGCACCTGGGACGGGGGATGTCATACTCTTAGGGCAAACGTTCTTGACCAAGCTACGCTCCGTGATGGACATCTATCAAAGAACTTGCACCATCAAAGTGGATGGCAAGCAATGATGAACGCGCGGATGTCGTGCTCCGGATTCAGTCAAATAAATTTGTAATTTAGCCAAAGGCAATCCACAACTACAATGAAAACCGTAGTGTAGCAGTAGAATGACTCGAGTGTCGTTCTCTCAGGACTATAACTAGCTTTATCTATTTAACAAGAGAATATAAAACAGCAGACAGATAGCAATAGGGGGTTCTAGCAGATAATGGAGATTGGTGATAGTGTGGTCCTTCTTAACATAACGGGTCGATAATCATGCATAAATTCCTCGGTCTTGCATAGAGATCTTTGAATCAATCTAGTGTCCTGTTGCAAGTATTAAGCACTACGAAGATAATTTGGTCTGACTAGTCAATCACGTTTGTCCTAATGTGTTCCGTAATTATTCAACACTACGAAGATAATTGGTCTGATGGTCGACTAGTGTCCAATTGTGCATAATAATCAATACAACATACGAGAATTTTGGTTACAACTGATCAACGAAATAAAGCAATGACACGGAGTATAATGCGCGATATAGCCATTAGCATGATTATCTTCCCTTCGCTAAGAATTCACATACTACCACCAATGATAAGTTTAGCTACTCATAATAGGCATGCAATCAACATAAATCATAGAAGAAAACATGTTGAAAGAATATAAAATAAGTAGAATAAAACTTTAAGATACAAAGTTACCGAAGGTTGTCAATCTCCGGATGATTGCGGTCCTACGAGCTCCAAACTGCTATGAAAAAGTATCCCCTAAGCTACAGAACTCCCAGGACAGGCCCCGGGAAGTTCCTACCTAAAACTATAGAGAGAGGTGAGAGAGAAGGTCTGGAAAGATATGATTTTCGGAGAGAAAACTGAGCACTATATATAGGCCCCGAATAAATCACGGGGCGGTTCGGCCCCCCGTCTTTTTTGCGGAATTCCGCGTTTTTCGACGCGGATTTGGATTTCTTCACCTTTTCGGACTCGGTTTCTGACTTCTAGTGGCCTTCTAACCTCCAGATTCGACCCCTAGACTCCAAATCCTATCCGGAAACCTTCAGATACTCCAAATAGGCTTCTGGAACACCAATTCCTTGTCAACTTCAATATAATTGCCCAGAAATCCCCGAATTTCAACCAAAACCTGTAAAATAAAATCTAAAGAGAAACGTGACACTATTCTAATAAAATGTACTAAAATATAGCTAAATTAACATAGAGGATAGCTAAAATAGGTGAAAAAGACTCGAATGAAAGTGTAAAATACACATTCATCAAACTCCCCTAACCGAACCTTTGCTTGTCCTCAAGCAACTAAGCTAGACTCTAATACAAAAACATGCAAGACACAAATGAAGTTACATGCAAAATAAAATGAACTAATCTACTGAATCTATCAAATAACATATGAACAAAAACCATATAAATCAAAGCATGGATATAGGTTGAAGAATACCTCGATTGACTTATACACATCCACATAAGCACTTATGTCAAGACAAGATAGTCTCTCGTAACATTCTCTACCTGGACCTAGTCAGTGACGACGTAATGATGCATGCTAAGATACGAATGGTTGCCCCGTGCCTATGAAACTGAGGACTTACTGCTGTTCCACCATGTTAAGACTTTCCCTCAAAAGAGGTCGAACCAGTACTGGCTCTCATCAAACGAAGGAGGGTTCCCTATAAAAGATAACACTCCCCTATTCTACCCATCTCTCAAGTAAAGTCTTAAGTATTTCACCACTTCCTGAATGGCAGGACGAGGGTGGTCTAGAACAGATGACACTCAAGACAAAAAGATAAACAATAGAAAATTACAACACGATTACGAATATTACAAAAATGGAAAATAACACTCAACACTTTGCTAAACTGCTATTTGGCCCTCTTTTTGGGACCCTTCTTTGCTTTTTTTTTTTTGGGGTCTTCTCTTTTTTTTTTCTTTTTTTCTTCCAGATTGTTTTCTTTTTCTTCTTCTTTTTTTTTTCTGGAATTTTTTTCTTTTTTTTCGATTTTTTTTGTTTTTTGTTTTTTTAGCCAGCAGTAGCATAACAAAGAGAGAAACAAAAAGACTCACACGACTTCCCCAAACCTATTCGAAAGAATAGGTTGGAGTACAAAATTTACGCAAAGTGAAAAATAAACTCACGATACGAAAATGAAAAACAGAAACAAGTCTAATGATGGTGTAACCCCCTCCCCAAACCTATTTGGAAGAATAGGTTATAAACAAAGGATCACACAACCTCACACTACCTCCTTCCTAGGCATTTAGCAATCTCAAAGCATGGTGAAGACTTGTTGACTCTTAGGTACATAATTACTCGGGAAAACAACCATAAGACCCTAACATGCATCATCCTATTATAAAGGCCTTCGTGAACCGCAGTAGAGAAAACACCACTAAGTGATGTTGAGACTACCTAGCTCAACTAAGTGCAATACATAAATGTGACAAGCCAAGCAAGAAAAACCTCAAACAAATTCATAGAGATGAAGCATACGATTAATGGCACAGTTGGTTGATCTACCCAATAAAAAAGTTCAAAAAATTCGGCAATAAACTCCATAAAAAACATGCAAGACTATCCTAGGATGAATGTAGTGAATGCAACCTAAAAAATCTAAGAAAGCGGTAAACGTGCAAATGCAAATGCAGACGGATAAAGCATGCGAGGTACTATACTCATCCTACCAATACCAAGTTCAAAACTAACAACATCGGATCACTTAAATCCTATCCCCCCTCATGAAATTAACGCTAGTCCCTAGCAGTAAGAAAATGAGGAATTAAGATGTGATACTAGATGTTACCCCATGGTTTGGCCTCGGTCGGCTGAGTATGCTGCTTGTGGGTTATTGGGCCTCCTCTGTGAGCTTTATAGGGTGTCATTAGGTCTTCAGGTAGGTGCGGTAGTTCCATTTATAGGTTGGACAGGAACAACTCCTCTATCAGAATAATCATTGCCCGTATGGCCTTCATTGTCACTACTGTCACGCACATCCTCACTAGTAGAGTTGTAGTGGCAGGTAGAATTCTCAAGAGTAGCCGCCGCTGTTATGGAATCCTCCATCCTGGAGCCCTCCAATAGGATGTGAACTGTTGAAGGGGAAAGGGCAGTGGTATCAGGACCTCCCCCTCCAACGTTTTACACCTCGAGAAGGTTTCAGTAAGCTGCTTGGATACTTAGAAGTCTTCTACTTTTTTTTTACCCTCTTCCTTACCGGGAGGGCACTCTTCTGGCCGGAACCTCCCGTCCGGCCCGGAAATCGAGAAAAAGAAGGCCCTTTTTCTCCAATTTTGTCCACATTCTCTACCGTGGATCCGACCGATGTCTATATGATGCTCACTTTAGAGGCAGACAAGGGGCACCCCAACAAGGTGCTGGGTACCCATGTCATTACGTTTTGGAACCAAGCTAGCGCTTCGGGACCTTCGAGCAACTTCGGACTCAAGTTCGAATCCGCTGCGGCAAGACTGTCCCGGTGCCTTCCTATTCACTCGAACTCTGCAGTCCTCGTGATGGAGTGATAACGTAATAGTGGTTTCTGTCCCTTCGGTGGTGCATGAATAGGCATAGGAGTCCTTACTCCAGGTATACTCTAGCTCCTCCTCGTGGATAATCCACGACGTTGTTGCAAAACCCCTTGGCTCGAACGCACTTCTAGCGAGGTCACCTTCCTTGACATGGTTCTTCACAGCAATCATACGGGAATGCTCCTTTCCCTTGGTATGGTACCTACAAATAGTTGTTAGCACCTCGTACGACACAAAACTGACTCAAAATACATACTAGAGTAAAAGCGAAACACACAAGTGATAAAATCGACAATTGAACTCCCCAAACCGCAATGTCTAGCCTAGCTTCTTCATCATGCAACATACCAACGAAACTACTTCATGCAATACATCACATCATGCTCTTACTAGACAACCAATATCCTTGATAACAAGGCTCAATTCATACCATAGCAGCGAAAAATCCAATCATCATAAATCTTCATACTTAACAATTAAGCATTCTATCGTCAAATCTACCAACATTACATCAATAAACACATCCATATGCTAGAAATCAAAGATAAAGACATAATGCATAACAAGATATATCATCTAATAGCAAAATACCCAAATCAACAATTCAAGCAAAATTGAGCATGCAATTGATAGTAAATAACATGTCTAATCACACAAACAACATACCCATGCATCAAATAAGCATAATTGAAGCTCAAATTAGAAAACCCCCAAATTCGAAAATTAGGGTTCGAAGGATGATACCTCAGATCTGTAAATCTAACGCATAAGGATGAAATCTGATCGGATAGGATGATAGATCATGTAATAGGCTTCGAATTAAGCTAAAGAACACTCAATTTGGTCAAGAAATGAAGAAGTTATGAAGATTTAAAGATGAAATCGCGTTTTTCGGGTTTTTTGGGAGGATGAATGAAGAAGAATGAAGAAAATGAGGTTTTGGGGAAGAAATCCGCGTTTTTGAAGTTCTGGGACCGTGGGGCGGTTCGCACCTCATGCGGGCGGTTCGCCCCACACGGGGCGGTTCGCCCCGTGCTCCCCGAAGCGGGGAGACGGTTCCCGACGTCAGAAAATGCGGTTTTAATCCCTGAAACCAATTTTTTCAAAAAACCACTCGAAAAATCTCACTCAAACAAAAGCACATACGACACACACATGAACAAATTCGCATACGAGAAGCAAATAGTTCAAGAATGAATGCATGCAGAAAAGCAGTAAAGAAAGCGATAAAAATTCCGGGTAGTCTCCCGGATAGCGTCATTGTTTAAAGTCTTTGACTCGACTCCTGTCTGCGCCTATCTCCTCTTTTTGCGGGTACTAGGCTTCCCCTTCATTGATCTCCTCTTCATGCCACGAACCTGTGAATAAGAAAGAATATAGGCTGTAAGACCACAGTAGTGAGTAGTAATATCAGGCGGTTCTGGTGGATCTGGTATGGCTTGCAATGCGTGTCGCTTGCCATCCACTTCGATGGTGCAAGTTCATTGATAGATGTCCATCACGGAGCGTAGCTTGGTCAAGAATGTTTGCCCTAAGAGTATGACATCCCCCGTCCTAGGTGCAGATGTCGGCATAACTACGAAATTGGTGTATATAGATGCTGCACCAATCTTGACCAACACATATTTCACAACGCCCTCGGGTCTCATAAAGAAGCCATCCTCCAGTTGCACAATAGCCCTTTGCTCAGATAGTTTCCCAATGTTGCTCTTCTCGAAAACATTCAAAGGGAGCACATTAGAGTAGGATCCTGTGTCCAGTGTGGCTCGGACATCTTCAAGCTCCCCAATCCCGACCTTAACATCGAAACTTTGAGGGAGTGGCTCGGGGTCCTCTTGCTCCTCTTCTCTCTTGTTAGTACCAAGGTCCTTTTCTTCTTCTTCGGCTTGTGGGGGCAGTTCCCTCTTGCAACTCTCGCACTTAGCAACCTTCTTGATGGTGATTTCAACAGGTAGATCACCCACTGAGTTAATGGACAACGACTTCTCAGTGTTGCTGGGCAGTTTGCCTTGCTCCCTACTTGCTCCTTGGTCGATCAACTCTTGCATCTTTTGATGGGCAAGTCTAGTGCTCTCTTCCAACCTATCGAGCATTGCCCTAGTCTTCTCAGAATCTTCTTCATAACGTTTGAGAAAACTTTGTGTGTGATCGACCATCTTTTGCAAGTTCTCCATCAGTTGAGCCGACTTCGACTTCGGTGGCTCTTTCGGAGCGGGGTTTTCGCAGTGGTTATTACCATAGTTTAGCCTACTACGGTCTTGGTTAGGTCCATAAGTTTGGTTAGCCGGTGCATATCCTTGATTGTTGCGGTATCCTCTTCTCCAGAATCCACCTCGAGGATTCCTACCGTCTTGTCCGTAGCTAACTTCTTGAGTACCAAACTCCGTAGCAAAGGCTTCTTCTTCGCCTCCTCGAGCCCAGTTGCCATCATCGTATGCCAGCTCCGATCTACACATATCTGCCCCATGCCCATAGTTCTTGCATATTCGGCATACTTCGTTCGAAACAGTTGTCCCGGTGGCGCTCTTGAGAACTTGCTTCAATTCGTTGGTAAAGCACTCGAATTGATCCCCATTCCCCCTGTATATAGGGGCTTCTTGAGTCGGGTGAGCTTCAGGTTCACGCCTCCTAACCATTGCTCTTGGGTCCTTGAACTGTGAACCCTTAGCAAGCCTTTCGAAAATAGCCCAGACGGCTTCTGCGGTTTCCTCCCAAATATTGCCTCGGCATTGGAAATCCACCACTTGTTGGTTCTCGAAGGTTAGTCCATTGTAGAAGTATTGGACTAAGTCGGAAAGTTCAAAACCATGGTGACGGCACTTGTTCGTGAGATCTTGGAACCTCTCAAACGCGGTGTAGATGGTCTCATCATAGTCCAGCTTGAATCCAGTGATCTGTGCCTTTAGCGTGGTAGTCAAGGTGTGAGGGAAGTATTTCTCCATGAAAGCTGAAAAAACCTTTTCCCAAGTGTCCAGCGAGCCGGTTGGTAGAGAACTCAGCCATGACTTGGCTCTGTCGCCAACTCCCATAGCAAAAACCTTCATCCTCAACTCATCCGTTGTTATGTCAGCTCCGGGTCGTGGGAGTTGGTTGACGAAATCATCGATATCGTGCAAGTACCCCATCACATCTTCCCTTGATAAGCCATAGAACCTCGGAAGTTGTTGGAATGCGTGGTTCTTGATCTCTAGATCTCAGGATGCAGACGAAAGAACAATCGCCGGTCCCCTCATACGATCCTTGGTGGGTTGAACCCATGCCTTTAGTGGTCTAGCTTCTGCCATTCCGTCGATTTCCTTGAAAAGACTGAGTAGAGATTCAGAAAAATCGGTTTCCTCTATTTCCTCTAGTGTGCGCCTTTCAAGTAGTCGCCTTCTTTGGTGGTAGACTCTATCGATCTCAGCAATTGAATCAGCAAGCAGTGTTCCTGCAGAACGTGTATACGGCATACACTATCTGTAACAGACTAGGAAAGGTGATTAAAAACAAACTAGGAAAGCAGTATCAGAGAGAGATTAAAAAGGAAAACTAAAACTAATAGAATTAGGAATCTAAAGCTGTAAATATAAACAAATTAAACAGAAAAAGGAGTATAGTCCCCGGCAGCGGCGCCAATTTGATGAATGTGCGGATGTCGTGCTCCGGATTCAGTCAAATAAATTTTTAATTTAGCCAAAGGCAATCCACAACTACAACGAAAATCGTAGTGTAGCAGTAGAATGACTCGAGTGTCGTTCTCTCAGGACTATAACTAGCTTTATCTATTTAACAAGAGAATATAAAATAGCAGACAGATAGCAATAGGGGGTTTCTAGCAGATAATGGAGATTGGTGATAGTATGGTCCTTCTTAACATAACGGGTCGATAATCATGCATAAATTCCTCGGTCTTGCATAGAGATCTTTGAATCAATCTAGTGTCCTGTTGCAAGTATTAAGCACTACGAAGATAATTTGGTCTGACTAGTCAATCACGATTGTCCTATTGTGTTCCGTAATTATTCAACACTACGAAGATAATTGGTCTGATGGTCGACTAGTGTCCAATTGTGCATAATAATCAATACAACATACGAGAATTTTGGTTACAACTGATCAACGAAATAAAGCAATGACACGGAGTATAATGCGCGATATAGCCATTAGCATGATTATCTTCCCTTCGCTAAGAATTCACATACTACCACCAATGATAAGTTTAGCTACTCATAATAGGCATGCAATCAACAGAAATCATATAAGAAAACATGTTGAAAGAATATAAAATAAGTAGAATAAAACTGTAAGATACAAAGTTACCGAAGGTTGTCAACCTCCGGATGATTGCGGTCCTACGAGCTCCAAACTGCTATGAAAAAGTATCCCCTAAGCTACAGAACTCCCAGGACAGGCCCCGGGAAGTTCCTACCTAAAACTATAGAGAGAGGTGAGAGAGAAGGTCTGGAAAGATATGATTTTCGGAGAGAAAACTGAGCACTATATATAGGCCCCGAATAAATCACGGGGCGGTTCGCCGCAGGTTGGGGCGGGTCGCCCCCCCGTCTTTTTCGTGGAATTCCGCGTTTTTCGACGCGGATTTGGATTTCTTCACCTTTTCGGACTCGGTTTCTGACTTCTAGCGGCCTTCTAACCTCCAGATTCGACCCCTAGACTCCATATCCTATCCGGAAACCTTCAGACACTCCAAATAGGCTTCTGGAACACCAATTCCTTGTCAACTTCAATATAATTGCCCAGAAATCCCCGAATTTCAACCAAAACCTGTAAAATAAAATCTAAAGGGAAACGTGACACTATTCTAATAAAATGTACTAAAATATAGCTAAATTAACATATAGGATAGCTAAAATAGGTGAAAAAGACTCGAATGAAAGTGTAAAATACACATTCATCAAGCAACACGTGTTGCAAGCCATACCTGATCCACCGGAACCGCCTGATATTACTACTCACTACTGTGGTCTTGCAACCTATATTCTTTCTTATTCACAGGTTCGTGGCATGGAAAGGAGATCAATGAAGGGGAAGCCTAGTACCCGCAAAAAGAAGAGATAGGCGCAGACAGGAGTCGAGTCAAAGACTTTAAACAATGACGCTATCCGGGAGGCAACCCGGAATTTTTATCGCTTTCTTTACTTCTTTTTTGCATGCATTCATCCTTGAACTATTTGCTTCTCGTATGCGATTGTTCATGTCTGTGTCGTATGTGCTTTTGTTTGAGTGAGATTTTTCGAGTGGTTTTTTGAAAAAATCGATTTCGGGGATTGAAACCGCAATTTTTGACGACAGGAACCGTCTCCCCGCATCGGGGAGCACGGGGCGAACCTCCCCACGTGGGGGGCGAACCGCCCTGATGATGTCGTTTTTCACCAATTAAATTTGTTTTAAAAGCCTAAGAACACTTATCACTACACAAACTAGAGTGCAATGGCAAGTTCTCCCCGAGTGTCGTTCTCTCGGGACCTAACGTGGCTTTGCTTGAGGTTTTTGCAAGTAATTTCAGTCAACGAGTTCAAATGTTGAAAGAATCATTTCCTTTGAACAATAGCAACGAGAAATCAGATTGTTGTAAACAAGTTTGGAAAACGGTTGGTGGTAGAAATCAAATACACATGCATGGGTTACGTATATGCTCACAAGTTCAGTGCGTAGAACCTTCGATCAAGTCTGCTAAGCAACTCGTATAGGCAAATTTAAGACACACATCATGAAAGATCACTATCAATACTTTAGAGGTGCTTGTCACCAACACCATTTATCTAGCATGCTGCAAATCTCTAACATACAATCCTATAGCTTTCATTGACCAAGAGTTTGTCACTATACTCAATTCGAATATGTTTTATAGGCAACTAAGAATCATATGAAGGGATTTGCAGCAAGATTGAATCACAATCTCATGTAAGTATAAACATAACCCATAGCATGCATATTCTACATTCTACCACCAACACAAAAGATTTAGCTACTCATATTCATCAACATAGACATCAATTCATGTGAATAATAATCAGAATACATCATATCAAACTACAAGACAAGAGAGTGATACAAGTTACCACCAAAGCTGTCACTAATCGGTGGAAATCAAAGAAAACCTCTCCGTAGATGATTACAAAGGATGAATCCCAATCAAAACCTTGAAACCCAAGCTAAAATACAAAGTAATCTGAATATTCTCTGAGTTTTGGGGCTTAGGAGCTCTCCAAAACAAAGTTACAGTTCAAAAGATATTCAAAAAATGATCAAAGATCAGATCTAAGAAGGAAAATCCGAAAACGTAACCGTTGCCAAGCGGACCACTTGGAGAAGCCAAGCGGAGCGCTTGGCAAGCGAAGCGCTTCAAGCACTCCAAGCGCTTCGCTTGGCTTTTGTGCCAAAGCTCCTGGAAATTGAAGCGGAGCGCTTCACTATTCCAGGCGCTTAGCTTGGCTCCTGGGCAGATTTTTGTCTTCAAACTCAATCTTTTTGCCCTCGCATGGCCCTCGGGTGCCTTGGACTCATCCTTCTCGATGCTTATTGATACTCAAACACTTACGAACAAGCCACGGAGATTGAGGAACTTCAACGGGGCCATGTTTTTCATCAAAAAGGCTCGTTTTTAGCTCCAAAAACGCCGTTTCGTACCTAAGTGCCTGAAAATGCAGAAAACACAAAACGTGACACTATTCTACAAAACTAACCAAAAAACAAGGCTAGAAGATAGAAAAAGAAGGTAAAAAAGACAAGATGAACGCGTCAAAAATACGTTCATCAAACTCCCCAAACCAAACCTTTGCTTGTCCTCAAGCAACAAACTATCCTAAATGCAACACAAAAGGAGTCTCATGCCAAGTAAAGTGAACTAATCTATTGGATCTACCAAATGCTTATGAACAAAACCAAATGAGCATGACATGCAAATAGGTTGAAGTATGCCTCGATTGCGAATATACACATTCTCAAGTGCACTTGGTTAAACAAAGGAGTCTCTCGTAACATCTTCTACCTGGACCTGGTCAGTGACGACACAATGATGCATTTTATCATACTACAATTACCCCGTGCCTATGAAACCGAGGGCTTACTTCTGTTCACCAAGTGAGACTTTTCCTCAAGAGAGGGCGAACCAATACTGGCTCTCATCAAACGAAGGAGGGTTCCCTTAGAAAGATAACACTCCCCTATTCTACCCAGACTCTCAAGAATGAGCCTCTTTCAACCACTTCTTGAATAGCAAGACGAGGGTGGTCAAGAACAGGCCTTGGACAAAGGCGACACGAAACGAAAGATAGAATTTACAACTCGATAACTTCAAAAACAAATATTTACATGACACTTGACACTTTACTAGACTGCTTTTGGCTTGCAACGACCCTTCTTTTGCTTTTGGGTCTTATTCTTTATTTTCTTTCTTCTCTTTTTTTTATATTTTCTTTTCTCTTTTTTTTTTCTCTTTTTCTTCTTTTCTTTTTCTCTTTTTTTTCTTTTATAAAGGGGCAAGCAGCAGTACTAAGTGTCAAAAACACCTCCCCAAACCTATTCGAAAGAATAGGTTTGAACACAAAGACGAAAAAGAAAGAGAAAATACTCTTTTACAAAGACACCTCCCCAAACCTATTCGAAAGAATAGGTTGGGACACAAAACAGAAAGAAAAAGAAAAAGGAAACTTTACAACGACTCAAAGACGAAAGACAAGATCAACGAAGCAATCCCCTCCCCAAACCTATTCGGTAGAATAGGTTTAATACAAGGAATCGCACACCTCACACTACCTCCTTCCTAGGCATTTGGCAATCTCTTATCGAGGTGAAGAACTTGTCGCGTCTTACGTACATAATTACACGGGTTACAACCATAGACTCTAACATGCATCATTTCATAAGGCCATCGTGAACCGCAGCAGAAGAAACACCACTCAAGGTGATGTCGAGACTACTAAGCTTAACTAGTGCACATGCGAATGTGACAAACCAAGCGAGACAAGCCTCAAACTACTTGCAAAGTGATGCAACATATGATCAATGGTCATAAACACTTAGTCTACTCAATAAAAAAGTTCAAGAGACTTGGCAATAAACTCCACACACAACAACGTGTAACAACTAATCTAGGGATGATATGCATGCAAAAATTTGAAAAAAAACACAACAAATCACATGCACTTGAGTAAAATCAGGCATGTACGAACCACACAAGCATATAGTACTGAAAATCCAATACCCCCTCCCCAAACCTAAACTTTTGCTCGTCCTCGAGCAAAGAAAAGTTGAAAGAAAAGGAAAAATTGGATTGAAAGTACGCTTCCCTGAGATAAAGGTTCATGTCCAATCTCCTATATATGAGTAGTACCTGAAAGGACTCAAGAAACAAGTGAGAACGGGTGCGCAAAGGTGAGAAGAATGGAAAAACGAGGAAAATCTGGGTACAGGGTCCAAGCGGAGCGCTTGGGATGCTCCAGGTGCTCCGCTTGAATTTCCAGGAAGTTGCTAAACTTCCTGGAATTTGAAGCGGACCGCTTGGCCCTTCCAGGCGCTTCGCTTGGCCTCGTTTCCAGATTTGCAATGTTTTTCCTCTCTTAGTCACCTAAGGCACCAAGACAAAACTAGACTAAACTAATCACGACAAAAGGCACACAGTCCACAACTACAAAAGCAAATAAAGAGTACAAGAGTCAAAAGTCATAGCATCATACAACCAAATCGAAATGAAAAGAGTTTCAACCAACAATAGTAAACGAGCCAAAATAACGATAATATACAAATACTACCGATAAATGTGGCCCCTGTCGGCTGGTGTCTCTAGGAGTAGGGGTCGTAGGGGGTGTTAGGAAAGTCACTCCCACTACCACCGGTCTGATCATGGAAAGGGTACCCCGGAATTCGGCGAGCTAAGGCATCATAGCGGTTCATCGTCTCCTCCTGGTGGGCTCTCCAACGCCTAGTGTCCTCTGCTCGAGCGGCCTCCCAACGCTGATCTACACGCCCCTGGTAATCATCCCAATGCTGCTCCTCCATCACACGAAAGTCCTCCCACCTATTGACTTCGCGCTCCTCAAATCCCGAAATTGGGTCGACTGAGCCTCCAACATGGTGGTTTGGAAGCTACCAAACTGATCGACCAAGATCTGGTTGAACCCCGAGAAGTCGAAGCTTCCTTGTCCGGCCGTAGGCGGAGGTGGAGGAGGTGTCACATGGCGCGTAACCCTCGGTTGTATGGGTTCTCCTTGCTGAGCGCACCAAGTCCCGTACATCTCATTGTACGTATCAATGTTGATGGACTTCTTCAGCTTCTTGTCCAGCACGAGGTCGGGAACTCCGGTCTCCTTGCACATGGCCGTGATCAAGTTACCAAAGGCAAGCTTCCGGTTGGCATTACGGTGGCGCTTGAATTCCTCGAAGATGACGATGCCGGGAGTGAGAGGCAAATCATGCAAGAGAGCATGGACTAGGACATCGTAATAGGACTGAACCTCGGAATCATGTGTGCTAGGGATCAGATTGGCTTGAACGAACTTCAACATCATCCTTACCTCGAAGGTGAGATCGTTGTGGCGCAAAATCCGGTGTGGCTCATCAGGCAATTCATAATCGTCCACGGTAATGCCATTCAGTACCTCCATGGGGTAGTGATCAGACTCCCTGTCGTAGACATAGAGCTGCGCGGGATCAAATCTCTCGTAGATTGCAGGCCGGCGGTTTGGATCTCGCGTCAGTGGCCTATCCAATCGCATGATGAAGCTAGTGATGCTCAAAGGAGTAAACTCGACCCCAACACCGCGGACGGGAACCTCACCGGTCCGTTCATTGTAGTCCGTGAAGGCAATGTAGAAATCCTCCACTACCGCTTGGTCCCAATTTGGCATGACCTCGCCATAGTACTTCCAGCCTCGCTCAGTAATGAGCTTGTTGAGCTCTCTGGCACCATCCAACTGGCTCTCACTAGCCGTGAAGAGAATGCTCCTCTCCGAAATGTACGTGTGCTTGTGGGCATGGAAACTCGCTTCGAATTGCCTTGTCCTCCCCGATTGGCGATGCTCGCCGGGTGTGGCCGTTTGTTGGGCACTCGAGGTCCCTTCTCCCCTTGATCTCTTGGATCTTCTTGATGCCATTGTACCTAGAAAAAATCTTATTAGATAACTTCAAGAGACAATGAGACTTAGACTCTTATACTACTACCAAACAATCTACTTCTACTCTAAGACAAGTATACGTTCTTCGTTTAAAACAAGTCATAACGCAACAAGTCGACTCTTAGACTCCAAAACTCACTCAAGTAATCTCATGGTGAGTTTGAAGGCTTTCTAAAGTTCATATGAAAAAATCGAGAAGCTTTAACACTTCGTTACGATAAATCCATACGAATCTAAACCAAGCAAACAAACTCTCCAATTAAATTACCCAACCAATCCAACACATTCTCATGCAAACAAAACATCACCATAATCATAATCATAACTCAAATTCAAGGCTAACAATCATCAAACAATAACATAGCAAAAATTCGAATCATAACATAACTCAAATTCAAGGCTAACAATCATCAAACAATTACATAGCAAAAAATTCGAGCACTAGAGTTCATCATAAATCAAGAGGAGCAAAATTCGAATTTAGACATCACATCTAGTAAGAAACATGCTCAATAATCATTATCAAACTCTAATTCACCAATGCATAACACAATTGAAGCTAATTAAGATGAAATCCCAAATTAAAGAAAGTTAGGGTTCATGAGAGGTACCTTTGATTCCTTGTTATGGATGCTTCAAACGTGAAATTTGATCGGTTTAGATGATAGAGGGGGTGATGGGCTTTGTAAAATGCACAAGATTGCAAGAATTGGTGGAGAATTGAGAGAGATTGAGATTTTTGGGGTGCAAAAATCGGCAATGGAGGAAAAAAACGAAGTGGGGAGGCTTTGAATCTCAAGTGCCCCGCTTAGCTTCCTTAAGGAAAGCCAAGCGAAGCGCTTGGCAAGCGGTCCGCTTGGGAACTCCCAAGCGCTCCGCTTGGATTTCCAGTAGGAATTTTCATTTCTACTGGAAATTCAAGCGGACCGCTTGGGGTTGCCAAGCGCTTCGCTTGGATTTCCAGTAAGAATGGGATTCTTACTGGAAATCCAAGCGGACCGCTTGGGCTTTCCAAGCGGTTCGCTTGGGACCTGAAGCTCCCAAATCCATTTTTTTTCAACTTTTGCTAAATTTTCACCCCAAAAAACTTGTCTAAACAACGAAACAAAACTTTAAACGTGCTTCTAATCTACATGCAATTACCTACAACCTCGGGTTGCCTCCCGAGAAGCGCCTTTGTTTAAAAGTCGTTGGCTCGACTCATCTTAGCTCATGCGGGATCAATTTTGCATCGGGTACTAGGCTTCCCCGTCCAAGTGCTCTTCAAAGCTTTAAGTCCCTACACATCTTGACGAACATAAAGAGGACCAAAGAATCCTACAAGTTCGTTAGTATCAACATAAGCACATGAATTAACTATGGCTCGCAACGTATGTTGCTTGCCATTTACCTCGAAGCTACATGTACGACGGTACATGTCTATCACCATATGTACTTTGTTGATGAAGGCTCTACCCAAAAGAACCACATCCTTGAGCTTTGCGGAGGATGTAGGCATGACGATGAAGTTCGTCTTGACCTCTACACCGGTGACTCTTACCACTAGATTCTCGATCACACCCAATGGCTTCTTCATAGACCCATCCGCCAATTGCACCATGCACTTCATTGGTCTTAAGCCAGACAAACCCGACTCTTCGTACACGTTCAAAGGTATGACATTCACACCCGCTCCCGTGTCTAGAGTTGCCACTATTCCATCCTTCTTACCCAAGCCGATTTCCACATCAAAGCTCTCTTGGATAGGCACTTCCACCATATCCACCAACTCATCCTCAGACGATGAGTTCTCATTCACTTCCTCAACTATCGCATCAGATTGTGCGACCACTTTCTCTTCCACAACTACCTTAGGAGTCTCAAGCTCCTCACTCACCTTGCAAGTCTCAGTTATCTTGCAACTTGGCACCTCAACTAGTGCATTGTCTCTCACAACCGTGATCTCCACGGGCAAATCAGTCACCACGGTTATGGCCATAGCCTTCTCCGTGTTTCCGGGAAACTTCCCTTGTTCTCTACTCGCCCCTCGATCTATAAGCTCTTGTAGCTTCTTATGGAGGTTGCTACTACTAGCCTCAAGCTTCTCAAAGCGTTGATTGTTAGTAGCCTCATTACGATAGTAATGCTCCATGAATTTATTCGTCTTCATAACTAGATCATTGAGTGAAGAGACAAGAGGTGAAGGAAGCACCCCTCCACCTTGTGGTCCCGAACTAGCAACCTGAGGTGGAGGTGTAGGATTAGAAGGCGGTGCTCCTTCATACCAATTGTTCCCATAGCTGAGACGACTTCTATCTTGATTAGGCCCATAGGCATTTTGATCCGAGTTATGAAAATAACCACGGTTGCCTTGATTCTGGTACCCTCCTCGGGGTCCACGGTTTTGTGGCCTCACATTGCCATAACATTGCCCGTAGTTCACATCTCCAACTACTTGCTCTCCCTCAGCAGCATATACTTCTTGTCGGACATCGTTCGTGATGTATTGCTCTCTAGCCAATTCAGAACGGCAAAAGTAGGCCGGGTGCCCATAGTTTTTGCACACACCACAAACTTCCGTAGAAGGAGAAGGAACGCTTTGCCTCAAAGCTTGCTTCACTTCATGGGCGAACCCATCGAAGGCATTTTGTTCCACTACTACCTTGGCCTCACCTCTTTGCTCCTTTTGGAGCACACGAGCCCTCACATTCCGGTTTTGTGAATTCCGGTACATCATGTCCAGCTTCACTTGGGCTTGAGAAGGAAGCAACTCCCCCATACTACCTCCACAAATACTATCCACTTGAGATTGAATCTCAGGATGTAAACCATTGTAAAAGAATTGGAGAAGCTGACCTTTATCACACTACAAGGAGCATCGACTTTAGCCACGGAACCATCCGTCGCTAAGGTCGGCCGATCGGTCGCTAAAACTCGCTAGCGACCGATCGGTGTTTTTAGCGACGGATAAATTCGTCGTCGCTAAACCGTTGGTCGCTAGCGAATTAGCGACCGATGAGGAATCCGTCGCGAATTTGCGACGGATTAGCGACGGAAAATGAGGTTGACTTTTAGCAACCGATGATTAATCCGTCGCTAAAGTCACCGGACTTTTAGCGACGGATGAGTCTCATCGGTTGCTAAATATTAGCAACGGATGAGCCTTATCCGTCGCTAAATGTCCGGGACTTTTAGCGACGGATAAACTCATCCGTCGCTGGATATAGCGACGGATGAGACCATCGGTTGCTAATTTTTATTTTTTTTTTATTTTTTAGATATAATAATGAGACCCAAAATCAAATGCAACCTGTTTAATTAAGCAACATGTTACAGAAATTCTATAGACCAAATAAACCAAAAATAATCCAAAAAAATCATAATAAATGTACCAAAACCCTCCATACATATAATAATAATCATACGTACACAATACTAATCCAAAATAATATCATAGTGTACACAGTATTCATGTAGAAAATAGTAAATAGAGTCGAAAAGGATAGGGGATCATGGAGTAGTTGGATCCATCCCCAGCTTCGCATACAGCTGAGCAAACATAGTATCATATTGAGCCTGCTTCGCAGCTAGCCTCTTCACCTCCTCATCCCTCTCCTGCAACTGAAGTAAGAGGGCCTGCTCTTGAGCGGAAGCTGCTGCTGCTGAAGATGATGAAGATGTACTGGCACGGGAACGACGAGTCAGCCTCGAGTCCAATTCAGGGACGGCTGCTGCACTCCCAAGTCCCAAGCGACGGCCCTTCTCGTCTGGAGGATTCACCTCGAGGAAAATGGCATTCATTTCCTCAACAGTGAGATCCTGATCACGAATCCTGTCCTCGTAGGCCGTCTGAAATTATAAATCAAGAGTATAAGGTGTTAGTTATGTTGTTAATTACTTATGAAATCATCAGTATTTAATAAACACATGTATTGTTGATACTTACCGCAATTGTTGTGGCCTCGTCACACAACCACTGTCCGTTCTTGGCCTTCTGAGATCTCGAGAACAGGGTGCATAGGAGACTCTCCTTATCCTTCAACTGAATGACACATGAAAGCATCATATACTTAGTTTGAAAGTTCGAAATGCAAGTAAATAACAAGTATAAGAATGATGAATTCACAAAGTTAATATACTTACCTTCTGCCTCACATGTGCTGTAGCGATTGACTCAGAGCAAAACGGTGTGTCACCAGGGTACGTGTCCCATCATTCGGCTGCTTCTTCCGGTTATCAGTGTTCTGGTCAGCCTGCGCCTGGACTCTCCCGTCAGCCCAATACACCTTCCACGCCTCCCAAATTGCATCTCTGGGCCAATCACCGGTACGTCGACGGTTTTCTTTCCACATTTTCTTCAGGCTATGAACCATGCACTTGTAAAGGGCACTACCGTGAGAGTTGAAGCTCCACCAGAGATCCATCAGCAATGCTTTCGGAAAGATGAATTCTTTCTACACAATTACAAATAAACATCGAAACACATACGTTGGTGAATACTTAAAAAACATTCAAGTATAACAAGGGGAGCTAACATGTATCAAATATATAACAAGGGAAAACAACATCTATTCAGGTATATCGGTGACTAACATATCACCCAAGTTCAGTGGCTAACATACCACTCAAATATAGTGGCTACCATACCACTCACATTGTCCTATATTTTAATATAACAATGGTGACTAACATATCACCCAAGTACAGTGGCTAACATACCACTCACACAAAGTGGCTAACATACCACTCACAACACAAACAATTGGGTAATTATTGTACGATTATTAACTCACCCTCAGCTCCTCGAACAGCTCTCCCTTAATTTGGTCTGGGATGCAATGCCACTGGCTGCCACCCTCTTGCGGTGGGACCATTCTGTTCCGTATTATCGCACTGAGTACTTTAGCAGCGCGCTCCCCATACAACCTGTGAAGAACAGGTAAGTCAATAGTGACAAGGTTAGTTCGGTATATATATATTAAAAGTTCGTAAATCAGTTAATGCCTAATACTTACTTCTCTCCATTGGGGTAAAGGACAGGGCGACCATTCCACATAAGACCATCTTCCGGCCTTTGAAAGGGACAACCGTCGTCTGGAACGTGGGCCCACGGGTCGTGGAGGGAGGAATGAGGAGTCGATCCCCTGCTCGACCCAGGTGGAGTCCCAAAAACAGTAGGGGAGCCCTGCTGTGAGCCCTGCCCGGTGTCCTCTCCGTCGGTATCATCCCTCTGGGACTGCGGGGTCATGTATCGTGGCCTCCTGGGTCATGGCATCTGCAATAAAAAGATCCGTGTTAGTACATACACAATTGAATATAAAACATGCACAATCAGAGATATAGCAAGGAACGACACTAGACATTCGGGTGGTCACGCCAGTAGGACTCCCAAACATCATGAAGGGGACTCGGCATCCACTCTTTGGGCGGAACTCCGAAAAGCCAGTTGGCTTTCCAAACCTCAAGTAAGGGAATCCTCAGTGTACGTTCTGACATATTTGAATGCTAAACCTGACCAATAGAAGTTATTTCCTTCATACTTACACTTTTTTTAAACAATAATTACCTATATTTATCTATATTTCCATTATACTTGTACAATTTTCATTATAATAACTACTTACAATACACTATAATTACATATATTTTTTATTATAATTATGCAATTTGCATTATAGTAACAACTACCAATACACTATAATTACCTATATTTATCTATATTTCATTATATTTATACAATTTCCATTATAATAACTAATTACAATACACTATAATTACTCATATTTCCATTATAATTATACTTATGCAATTTTCAAATCTAATTAGTATATCCCAAACAAACTACACTAATTGAACAAAACTAACTACATAGATAATCCCAAACATAATCGAACCAAATTCAAATCCCAAACATAATCGAACCCAATTCAAATCCCAAACATAATCGAACTAAACTATAAAATACCCAATTCATACCAAATCTATCAATTCACCAACTAAAACTTGTTCATCCCCCTGATTTGAGCTACACAACATGATAGATACTAGTAGAATGCATACAATTCAATGAATTGAAAAAAAATGAAGAATACTAAAATTTAGACAAGTTTGGTTTCGAAATATATACCTTTGATTGCGGAAGAAATGGGGAAATAATCACGCAATTGAATAGCTACACTTGTTCCTTGATGGAAGAGCTTCGAAATGACTATAAGATTGATTGAAATGGTGAAGAAATGAAGAAAATAGGGGAGGAGAGATTGGAGGCGCGGAGAAGACGATTGTGTGTGTTGTGTGTGTTCTGTCCGTCCTTGGCGTCGGAGAAGAAGAAGTAAGGCAAATTTAGCGACGGATATGGCCATCCGTTGCTAAATAAGCGATCGGTCGCTATTTTAGCGACCGATTGGCCCTTTTAGCGACGGATGGGCTATCCGTCGCAAATATGTTGACCGGCGAAAAAAGAAAAAAGAAAAAAAATAAAACCTTGCGACGGATGGTATCATCCGTCGCTATTTTGCGACGGATGGACCCATCCGTTGCAATTATGTTGACCGGCGAAAAAAGAAAAAAAGAAAAAACATAAAACCTTGCGACGGATGGTATCATCCGTCGCTATTTTGCGTCGCTAAGATCTGGACGCTCTAAGGGCGATTTTCATTATCCGTTGCTAATGGCTCCCATCCGTCGCTAAAAGACCGATCGGTCGCTAATTTTAGCAACCGATCGATCGGTTGCTAAAAGTGGTGGCTAAAATGCTATTTTCTTGTAGTGTCATACCCGTTATGTGGGCATCGATGATGCAACCCCATGAATCGATCATAGGCCTCGTGGAAAGGCTCATTGTACCTCTGCTCGAAGAAGCTAATTTGGCTCTTCATAGCCATTGTCTTGGAAGCGGGTTAGTAACGCTCCATGAACTTGTCAAAACATAAATCCCATGTTGTCAAAGACCCGGCCTCCAAAGTATTGAGCCAAGCCTTTGCTCGATCGCCTAGCCCCATAGAAAAGACCTTCATGCGGAGATCATCATCCGTAACACCAGCTCCCGGTCGCCCAAGATGGAGAACAAAGTTCTCGAGCTCATTCAAGTATCCTATCACGTCCTCATTAGCCATCCCATAGAATTTGGGAAGTTGTTGGAACATGTGATTCTTGATCTCCAAGTTCCTGGTGGCATCATTGAGGACAATTGCTGGTCCTCTAGCCCCAACCGTAGGCTTAGTAAGTGTACGTATAGGTCTCTCCGCCATTTCACCTTCCAAGTAAACCGATTCAAGAATTGGCTCCAAAAGATAAGAAGAAGACTTTTCCCGAATTCCAGAAGTGGAAGCTCTAGATGCTACTCCTTCAAACTCGAGATTCAAATTCCTCCTTCTCCTTTGAAACAAACGATCGATCTCGTCTACAAAAGGTTCAATAATAGGTCCACCCGTTCGGGTTCTAGGCATGCACTCACCTGAAATACAAAATAGTGAGTATCTCAAGCAAAAAGAAACAAAACAGAAATGAGACAAAGAAGAGATGTTGGCTGAAAAACCAAAACAAAAACACCAACCAAAGGAGTTAAGTCCCCGGCAGCGGCGCCAAATTGATGATTGTCGTTTTTCACCAATTAAATTTGTTTTAAAAGCCTAAGAACACTTATCACTACACAAACTAGAGTGCAATGGCAAGTTGTCCCCGAGAGTCGTTCTCTCGGGACCTAATGTGGCTTTGCTTGAGGTTTTTGCAAGTAATTTCAGTCAACGAGTTCAAATGTTGATAGAATCGTTTCCTTTGAACAATAGCAACGAGAAATCAGATTGTTGTAAACAAGTTTGGAAAACGGTTGGTGGTAGAAATCAAATACACATGCATGGGTTACGTATATGCTCACAAGTTCAGTGCGTAGAACCTTCGATCAAGTCTGCTAAGCAACTCGTCTAGGCAAATTTAAGACACACATCATGAAAGATCACTATCAATACTTTAGAGGTGCTTGTCACCAACACCATTTATCTAGCATGCTGCAAATCTCTAACATACAATCTTATAGCTTTCATTGACCAAGAGTTTGTCACTATACTCAATTCGAATATGTTTCATAGGCAACTAAGAATCATATGAAGGGATTTGCAGCAAGATTGAATCACAATCTCATGTAAGCATAAACATAACCCATAGCATGCATATTCTACATTCTACCACCAACACAAAAGATTTAGCTACTCATATTCATCAACATAGACATCAATTCATATGAATAATAATCAGAATACATCATATCAAACTACAAGACAAGAGAGTGATACAAGTTACCACCAAAGCTGTCACTAATCGGTGGAAATCAAAGAAAACCTCTCCGTAGATGATTACAAAGGATGAATCCCAATCAAAACCTTGAATCCCAAGCTAAAATACAAAGTAATCTGAATATTCTCTGAGTTTTGGGGCTTAGGAGCTCTCCAAAACCAAGTTACAGTTCAAAATATATTCAAAAAATGATCAAAGATCAGATCTAAGAAGGAAAATTCGAAAACGTAACCGCTGCCAAGCGGACCGCTTGGAGAAGCCAAGCGGAGCGCTTGGCAAGCGAAGCGCTTCGAGCACTCCAAGCGCTTCGCTTGGCTTTTGTGCCAAAGCTCCTGGAAATTGAAGCGGAGCGCTTCACTATTCCAGGCGCTTAGCTTGGCTCCTGGGCAGATTTTTGTCTTCAAACTCAATCTTTTTGCCCTCGCATGGCCCTCGGGTGCCTTGGACTCATCCTTCTCGATGCTTATTGATACTCAAACACTTACGAACAAGCCACGGAGATTGGGGAACTTCAACGGGGCCATCTTTTCCATCAAAAAGGCTCGTTTTTAGCTTCAAAAACGCCGTTTCGTACCTAAGTGCCTGAAAATGCAGAAAACACAAAACGTGACACTATTCTACAAAACTAACCAAAAAACAAGGCTAGAAGATAGCAAAAGAAGGTAAAAAAGACAAGATGAACGCGTAAAAAATACGTTCATCACGCCCCGTGTTGGGCGAACCGCCCCACGGCTCCAGAAGTTCAAAAACGCGGATTTCTTCCCCAAAACCTCATTTTCTTCATTCCTTCTTCCCCAAAACTGAATTTCGCGATTTCAACTTCAAATCTTCATAACTTCTTCAATTCTTGACCAAATTTATTGTTCTTTAGCTTAAATCGAAGCCTATTTCATGATCTATAATCCCATCCGAACAGATTTCGTCCTTATGCGTTAGATTTTCAGATCTGAGGTATCATCCTTAGAACCCTAATTTTCGAATTTGGGGGTTTTCTAATTTGAGCTTCAATTATGCTTATTTGATGCATGGGTATGTTATTTGTGTGATTAGACATGTTATTTACTATCAATTGCATGCCCAATTTTGCTTGAATTGTTGATTTGGGTATTTTGCTACTAGATGATATATCTTGTTATGCATTATGTCTTCATCTTTGATTTCTAGCATATGGTTGTGTTTATTGATGTAATGTTGGTAGATTTGACGATAGATTGCTTAATTGTTGAGTATGAGAATTTATGATGGTAGAATTTTTTCTACTATGGTATGAATTGAGCCTTGTTATCTAGGATATTGGTTGTCTAGTAAAAGCATAATGTGATGTACTGCATGTAGTAGTTACATTGGTATGTTGCATGATGAAGAAGCTAGACTAGACATTACGGTTTGGGGAGCTCGATTGTTGATTTTATCACTTGATTATTTCGTTCTTACACTACCATATGCATGAGTCAGTTTGTGTCATACGAGGTACTAACTGCTGTTTGTAGGAACCGTACCAAGGGAAAGGAGCATTCCCGTATGATTGTTGTGAAGAACCATGTCAAGGAAGGTGACCTCGATAGATGTGCGTTCGAGCCAAGGGGTTTTGCAACAACGTCCTGGATTATCCAAGAGGAGGAGCTAGAGTACATCTGGAGTAAGGACAGAAACCATTATTACGTCAGCGCTCCATCACAAGGACTGCAAAGTTCGAGTGAACTGGAAGGCACCGGGACATTCTCACCGCGACGGATTCAATCTTGAGTCCGCAGTTGCTCGAAGGTTCCGAAGCGCTAGCTTGGTTCCAAAACATAATGACATGGGTACCCAGCACCGTGTTGGGGTGCCACTTTCCTGCCTCTAAAGGGAGCATCATATAGACATCGGTCGGATCCACCGTAGAGAATGTGGTCGAAATTGGAAAAAATGGTAGAAGACTTCTGAGTATCCGAGCAACTTACTGAAACCTTCTCGTGGTGTAAAACGTTGGAGGGGGAGGTCCTGATACCACTGCCCTTTCCCCTTCAACAGTTCACATCCTATTGGAGGGCTCCAGGATGGAGGATTCCATAACAGCAGCGGCTACTCTTGAGAATTCTACATGCCACTACAACTCTACTAGTGAGGATGTGTGTGACAGTAGTGACAATGAAGGCCATACGGGCAATGATGATTCTAATAGAGGAGTTGTTCCTGTCCGGCCTATAAATGGAACTACCGCACCTACCAGAAGACCTGATGACCACCTATAAAGCTCCCAGAGGAGGCCCAATAAATCACAAGCAGCATACTCAGCCGACCGAGGCCAAACCATGGGGTAACATCTAGTATCACATCTTATTTCCTCATTTTCTTACTGCTAGGGACTAGCGTTAATTTCATGAGGGGGGATGGGATTTAAGTGATCTGATGTTGTTAGTTTGGAGCTTGGTATTGGTAGGATGAGTATAGTACCTCGCATGCTTCGTCCGTCTGCATTTTCATTTGCACGTTTACCGCTTTCTTAGATTTTTTTAGGTTGCATTTCGTCCTAGGATAGTCTTGCATGTTTTATATGGAGTTTATTGCCGAATTTTTGAACTTTTTATTAGGTAGATCAACTAACTATGCCATTAATCGTATGCTTCATCTCTATGAATTTGTTTGAGGTTTTTCTCGCTTGGCTTGTCACATTTATGTATTGCACATAGTTAAGCTTGGTAGTCTCGACATCACTTAGTGGTGTTTGCTCTACTGCGGTTCACGAAGGCCTTTATAATAGGATGATGCATGTTAGGGTCTTATGGTTGTTTTCCCGAGTAATTATGTACCTAAGAGGCAACAAGTCTTCACCATGCTTTGAGATTGCTAAATGCCTAGGAAGGAGGTAGTGTGAGGTTGTGTGATCCTTTGTTTATGACCTATTCTTCCGAATAGGTTTGGGGAGGGGGTTGCACCATCATAGACTTGTTTCTGTTTTTTATTTTCGTATCGTGAGTTTGTTTTTCTTTTTCCGTAAATTTTGTACTCCAACCTATTCTTTCGAATAGGTTTGGGGAAGTCGTGTGAGTCATTTTGTTTCTCTTTTTGTTATGCTACTGCTGGCTAGAAAAATCGAAAAAAAAGAAAGAAAAATTCCAGAAAAAAAGAGAGAAAAAGGAAAAAGGTAGAATTTGGAAAGAAAAAAAGAAAAAAAAGAAAAGACCCCAAAAAAGCAAAGAAGGGTTCAAAAAAGAAAGCCAAATAGCTGTTTAGCAAAGTGTTGAGTCTTTTCCAATTCTTGTAATGTTCGTAATCGTGTTTTTTATCTTTTATCTTCTTCGTCTTAAGTATCATCTGTTCTAGACCACCCTCGTCCTGCCATTCAGGAAGTGGTGAATAGCTTAAGACTTTACTTGAGAGACGGGTAGAATAGGGGAGAGTTATCTTTTATAGGGAACCCTCCTTCGTTTGATGAGAGCCAGTACTGGTTCGACCTCTTTTGAAGAAAAGTCTTAACATGGTGGAACAGCAGTAAGTCCTCAGTTTCATAGGCACTGGGCAACCATTCGTATCTTAGCATGCTTCATTACGTCGTCACTGACTAGGTCCAGGTAGAGAATGTTACGAGAGACTATCTTGTCTTGACATAAGTGCTTATGTGGATGTGTATAAGTCAATCGAGGTATTCTTCAACCTATATTCATTCTTTGATTTATATGGTTTTTGTTCATATGTTATTTGGTAGATTCAGTAGATTAGTTCATTTTATTTGGCATGAGACTCCATTTTGTGTCTTGCATGTTTTTGTATGAGAGTCTAGCTTAGTTGCTTGAGGACAAGCAAAGGTTCGGTTTGGGGAGTTTGATGAATGTGTATTTTACACTTTCATTCGAGTCTTTTTCACCTATTTTAGCTATCCTCTATGTTAATTTAGCTATATTTTAATTCATTTTATTAGAATAGTGTCACGTTTCCCTTTAGATTTTATTTTACAGGTTTTGGTTGAAATTCAAAGATTTCCGGGCAATTATGTTGAAGTTGACAATGAATTGGTGTTCCAGAAGCCTATTTGGAGTATCTGAAGGTTTCCGGATGGGATTTGGAGTCTAGGGGCCGAATCTGGAGGTGAGAAGGCCACTAGAAGTTAGAAACTATTTTATTATATTCTTTCAACATGTTTTCTTCTATGATTTCTGTTGATTGCATGCCTATTATGAGTAGCTAAACTTATCATTGGTGGTAGTATGTGAATTCTTAGCGAAGGGAAGATAATCATGCTAATTGGCTATATCGCGCATTATACTCCGTGTCATTGCTTTATTTCGTTGATCAGGCACAACCTAAATTCTCGTATGTTGTATTAATTATTATGCATGATTGGACACTTGTCGACCATCAGACCAATTATCTTCGTAGTGTTGAATAATTACGGAACACATTAGGACAATAGTGATTGACTTGTCAGACCAATTATCTTCGTAGTGCTTAATATTTGCAACAGGACACTAGATTGATTCAAAGATCTCTATGCAAGACCGAGGAATTTATGCATGATTATCGACCCGTTATGTTAAGAAGGACCATACTATCACCAATCTCCATTATCTGCTAGAAACCCCCTTTTGCTATCTGTCTGCTGTTTTATATTCTCTTGTTAAATAGATAAAGCTAGTTATAGTCCTGAGAGAACGACACTCGAGTCATTCTACTGCTACACTACGGTCTTCGTTGTAGTTGTGGATTGCCTTTGGCTAAATAACAAATTTATTTGCTGAATCCGGAGCACGACATCCGCACGTTCATCACGGCCCTCTCATACGATCCTTGGAGGGTTGAACCCATGCTTTCAGTGGTCTAGCTTCTGCCATTCCGTCGATTTCCTTGAGAAGACTGTGTAGAGATTCAGAGAAATCGGTATCCTCTATTTCCTCTAGTTCACGCCTTTGAAGTAGTCGCCTTGTTTGGTGGTAGACTCTGTCGATCTCAGCAATTGAATCAGCAAGCGTTGTTCCTCTAGATCGTGTATGTGGCATACACTATCTGTAACAGACTAGGAAAGCAGTATCAGATAGAGATTAAAAAGGAAAACTAAAACTAATAGAACTAGGAATTGAATGTTGAAAATATAAACAAATTAAACAGAAAAAAGGAGTATAGTCCCCGGCAACGGCGCCAATTTGACGAACGCGTGGATGTCGTGGTCCAAGCAGTCAAATAAATTTGTTATTTAGCCAAAGGCAATTCACAACTACAACGAAAACCGTAGTGTAGCAGTAGAATGACCTCGAGTGTCGTTCTCTAAGGTTGTGTGATCCTTTGTTTATAACCTATTCTTCCGAATAGGTTTGGGGAGGGGGTTACACATTCATTAGACTTGTTTTTCGTTTTTCATTTCTGTGTTGTGAGTTTATTTTTCCTTTCTCGTTTGTACTCCAACCTATTCTTTCGAATAGGTTTGTGGAAGTCGTGTGAGTCATTTTGTTTCTTTTTCATTATGCTACTGCTAGCTAAAAAAATAATCGAAAAAAAAGGGAAGAAAAATTCCAAGAAAAAAGAAAAAAATCAACTGGAAAGGAAAAAGAAAAAAGGAAAAAAAGAAAAAACGACCCCAAAAAAGCAAAGAAGGGTCCAAGAAAAGAAAAGCCAAATAGCAGTTTAGCAAAGTGTTGTGTCTCATTTTCCAATTCTTGTAATGTTCGTAATCGTGTTGTAATTCTCTATTTTTTCTCTTTGATTTTTGAGTGTCATCTGTTCTAGACCACCCTCGTCCTGCCATTCAGAAAGTGGTGAAAAGCTTAAGGCTTTGCTTGAGAGATTGGTAGAATAGGGGAGTGTTATCTTTTATAGGGAACCCTCCTTGGTTTGATGAGAGCCAGTACTGGTTCGACCTCTTTGAGGAAAAGTCTTAACTTGGTGAACAGTAGTAAGTCCTCAGTTTCATAGGCACGGGACAACCATTCGTATCTTAACATGTTTCATTACGTCGTCACTGACTAGGTCCAGGTAGAGAATGTTTCGAGAGACTATCTTGTCTTGACATAAGTGCTTATGTGGATGTGTATGAGTCAATCGAGTCATTCTTCAACCTATATTCATGTTTTGATTCATATGGTTTTTGTTCATATGTTTTTTGATAGATTCGGTAGATTAGTTCATTTTATTTGGCATGAGACTCCATTTTATGTGTTGCATTGTTTTTTGCGTTAGAGTCTAGCTTAGTTGCTTGAGGACAAGCAAAGGTTCGGTTTGGGGAGTTTGATGAATATGTATTTTACACTTTCATTTAGGTCTTTTTCACCTATTTCAGCTATCCTCTATGTTAATTTAGCTATATTTTAGTGCATTTTATTAGAATAGTGTCACGTTTCCCTTTAGTTTTTATTTTACGGATTTTGGTTGTAAAACGAGGTTTTCCGGGCAATTATATTGAAGTAGACAAGGAATTGGTGTTCCAGAAGCCTAATTGGAGTATCTGAAGGTTTCCGGATAGGATTTGAAGTCTAGGGGTCGAATCTGGAAGTTAGAAGGCCACTAGAAGTCAGAAACCGAGTCCGAAAAGGGGAAGAAATCCAAAAACGCGTCGAAAACGCGTATCTGGCCAAAAAGAGCTCCCGGGCGAATCGCCCGGGACGTGGGCGAACCGACCCACACCAGGCGAATCGCCCGGTGTGTGGGCCCTTCGCCCCACACAATTCGAACACCTATATATAGTTGCTCAGTTTTCTCCGTTTTTCATACTTTTTCAGACCTTTTCTCTCACCTTTCTCTGTAGTTTCAGGTAGGGACTTCCCAGAGCCTGTTCTGGGGGTTGATACCTTAGGAGATACTTTTTCTTAGCAAATTGGAGCTTGTAAGATCGCGATTCTTCAGAGACTGACAACCTTCGGTAACATTGTATCTTACAGTTTTTCTACTTATTTTTATATATCTTTCAACATGTTTTCTTCTATGATTTCTGTTGATTGCATGACAACTATGAGTAGCTAAACTTCTCGTTGGTGATAGTATGTGAATTCTTAGCGAAGGGTTGATAATTATGCTAATGGCTATATCGCGCATTATACTCCGTGTTATTGCTTTATTTCTTTGATCTATCTAAATCTCTATCTTCGTATTGTTGATTAATTATTTCACACAATTGGACAATTCATTGGTCTTAGACCTATCTAAATCTATATCTTCGTAGTGTTTGATAAGTACAACTGGACAATTCATTGATCAAAGGTCTCCATGCAAGACCGAGGAATTTACGCATGATTATTAACCCGTTATTCTTTGAAGGACCATACTATCACCAATCTCCAATATCTGTTAAGAAAAACCTTTGCTAAACCGTGTGCTGATTTTATATTCTAAATTAGATTAGATAAAGCTAGTTATAGTCCTTAGAGATCGACACTCGAGGTCATTCTACTGCTACACTACGTTTTTCGTTGTAGTTGTGAATTGCCTTTGGCTAAATAACAAATTTATTTGATTAATTGGGATCTGACAAATCCACATTCGTCATAGCCTTATGCTCAGATAGTTTTCCAAGGCTACTCTTCTCAAACACATTCATTGGGAGCACATTAGAGTAAGATCCCGTATCTAGTGTAGCACGAACATCTTCAAGTTCACCAATCCCGACCTTAACATCGAAACTTTGAGGGATTGGCTCGGGATCCTCTTGCTCCTCTTAACTCTCATCAGAACCAAGGTCCTTCTCTTCTTCCTTGGCTAGTGGGGGTTCTTCATCCTTGCAACGCTCACACTTAGCAACCTTCTTGATGGTGATTTCAACAGGAAGATCACCCACCAAGGTAATGGACATCGACTTCTCAGTGTTGCTAGGCAGCTTCCCTTGCTCCCTACTTGCTCCACGGTCAATCAACTCTTGTATCTTTTGATGGGTAAGCCTAGTGCTCTCTTCCAATCGATCCAGCCTCGCCCTAGTCTTCTCGGAATCTTCTTCATAACGCTTAAGAAAACCTTGGTGTGATCAACCAGTTTTTGCAAGTTTTCCATAGTAGAGCTGTTTTCGACTTCGGTTGCTCTTTGGGAGCGGGATTTTCGCAGTGATCATTACCATAGTTAAGCCTACTGCGGTCTTGGTTAGGGCCATAAGTTTGGCTAGCCGGTGCATATCCTTGATTGTTTCGGAACCCTCTTCTCCAAAATCCACCTCGAGGATTCCTACCATCTTGTCCGTAGCTAGATTCTTGAGTACCAAATTCCGTAGCAAAGGCTTCATCTTCGCCTCCTTGAACCCAACTGCCATCATCATAGGCCAGCTCCGATCTACTGATGAACGTGTATTTTACACTTTCATTTAAGTCTTTTTTCACCAATTTAGCTATCCTCTATGTTAATTTAGCTATATTTTAGTGCATTTTATTAGAATAGTGTCACGTTTCCCTTTAGTTTGTATTTACAGGTTTTGGGTGAAAAACGAGGTTTTCTGGGCAATTATATTGAAGTGGACAAGGAATTGGTGCTCCGAAGGCCTTTTTGGAGTATCTAGAAGATTCCGGATAGGATTTGAAGTCTAGGGGTCAAGTCTGAAGGCTAAAAGGTCACTAGAAGGGCAAAACCGAGTCCGAAAAGGAAAAGAAATCCAAAAACGCGTCGAAAATGCGTCAATAGCCGATTGGAGGTCCCGGGCGATTCGCCCGGGACGTGGGGCGAACCGCCCCACACCAGGCGATTCGCCCGGTGTGTGGGGCGACTCGCCCCACGCCTGCCGAATACCTATATATAGTTGCTCAGTTTTCTCCGTTTTTCATACTTTTCTCAAACCTTTTCTCTCACCTTTCTCATTAGTTTTAGGTAGGAATTCTCCAGAGCCTGTTCTGGGGATTCTTAGCATAGGAGACACTTTTTCTTATCGTTTTGGAGCTTGTAAGATCGCGATTCTTCGGAGATTGACAACCTTCGGTAACATTGTATCTTACAGTTTTTCTATTCATATTTATTTATGTTTCAACATGTTTTCATTCAATCTTGCTATGATTTCTGTTGATTTCATCTCATCTATGAGTAGCTAAATTTAATGTTGGTGATAGTATGTGATTTCTTAGCGAAGGGTTAAATAATTATGCTGATGGCTGTAAAGCGATTTACACTTTGAGTTATTGCTTTATTTTTTGATCTATCTAAAACCTCTATCTTCGTAGTGTTGAATAATAACGGAACACAATTGGACAATTCATTGATCAAAGATCTCTATGCAAAATGATCGGGTACTTCATGCATGATTATTAACCTGCTATGCTTTGAATGACCATACCATCACTAACCTCCATTATCTGATAAGAAAAACCTGTGCTAAGTAGTTTGTTGATTTTATAGTTTAAGTTAGATTAGATAAAGCTAGTTATAGTCCTTAGAGATCGACACTCGAGGTTATTTTACTGCTACACTACGGTTTTCGTTGTAGTTGTGAATTGCCTTTGGCTAAATACAAATTTATTTGATTAATTAGAATCTGACAAATTCCTTCGGTTCATCAAATTGGCGCCGTTGCCGGGGACTATACTCCTTTTTTCTGTTTAGCTTATTTATATTTTCAGCATTCAATTCCTAGAATTAGTAGTTTAGTTTATTTTGTTTTATTTCTTGATACTATTTTCAAATTTATCTTGATTTATCGTTGAATTTCAGATTTGGCGATTTCTAACAGGACTGATTTTCGGTTGTGAGTTACTTCTGTCACAGATATTCAGGTCTTGTGATGGCTCGCCCACTTTTGAAATCATGGGTTCAACCCAACAAAGCACTGATGAGAGGTCCGGCTATTGTTCTTTCTGCTGCAACTCGAGATTTGGAAATCAAAAGTTGCATGTTCCAGCAACTCCCGAGGTTCTATGGGTTGGCTAGGGAGGATGTTATGGGATACTTGAATGATATTGACAATTTTGTCAACAATCTTCCAAGGCCCGGAGCAGGGATAACGGGTGATGAGCTGAGGATGAAGGTTTTTGCTATGGGGCTTGGTGATAAAGCCAAGGCATCGTTAGGCTCTCTGGAAGCCGGATCACTAGACACCTGGGCCAAGGTGTATTCTTCTTTTATGGAGAAATACTTTCCTCACACATTGACTACCGCGCTTAAGGCGCAAATCACTGGATTCAAACAAGACTATAATAAGACCATCTACACCGCTTTCGAGAGGTTCAAGGACCTCATGCACAAGTGTCCACACCATGGTTTTGAGCTTCCTGATCTTGTCCAGCACTTCTACAATGGACTCACATATGAGAGTCAACAGGTGGTGGATTTCCAATGACGTGGTACTATCTGGGAAGAGACCGCCGAGGATGTGTGGGCGTGTTTCGAAAGGCTTGCTAAAGGATCTCAGTTCAAGGATCCAAGAGCAATGGTTAGGAGGCGTGGACCTGAGAATCCACCAAACCAGGAGATCCCAATGCATGAAGTGAATGGTGTGAGTGGCGATAGGTTCGAAGGTTTCGCCAATCAGATGAGGCAAGCTCTAAGTGGCCTAATCGGAATATCTCTCTCCAAAGAGGTATGTGGGCTGTGCAAGAATTATGGGCATGGGGCTCATATGTGTAGATCAGATCTAGCACGAGAAGATGTTCACTGGGTAAACCGTAGTAATCCTACTCCTAAGGTCGAAGCATCTACATCCAAGTCAGCAACTCTCTTGGATAATTACAGAAATTGGTGGACTTCACCCAAGTGTTTTTGAAGAGATACGAGGAGGATTCGGCAAAGATCAATGCTCGTCTGGATCAATTGGAAGCTAGAGCTAGTAGAGAGCAGGGGAAGTTACATAGCAACACTAAGAGGTCCATGTCGATCAACTTGGTGGGAGATCTTCCGGTGGAAATCACCATTAAGCAAGTTGATGCGTGCAAGTGTGGTGCAAAACACGAGCCTCCATTGGCCAAGGAGGAAGATAAAGATCTGGGACTCAACGTAAGTAATGAAGAACCTAAGGATCCTGAACCAATTCCTGATAGCTTTGATGTTAAGGTTGGGATTGGTAGTCTCCATGACGTCCGTGCTACACTAGATACGGGATCTTACTCGAATGTGCTACCCATGAATGTGTTTGAGAAGAGTGGCCTTGGAGAGCTTTCGAAGCATAAGGCCATTGTGCAACTAGCGGATGGATCCTTTGTACGACCCGAGGGCATTGTGAAGAATGTATTGGTTAAGATTGGTGAAGCTTCTGTGTACACCAATTTCCTTGTGATGCCGGCATCTACACCTGGGATGAGTGATGTCGTTCTCTTGGGGCAAACCTTCTTGACCAATCTACGCTCCGTAATCGACATCTACCGAAGAACTGGCACGATTGAGGTGGATGGCAAGCAACATGTGTTGCGAGCCATATCTGATCCTAGTCCTCGCTTTAATGCTTCTCATACTATTAACTATTTTGGTCTTGCTGTGTATGTCCATTCTCATTCTCAGGTACTAGGTATGAGGAAGAGATCAATGAAGGGGAAGTCTAGTACCCGTAAGGTCAAGACCTAAGGAGCGCGAAGGAGTCGAGTCAGAGACTTTTTAAACAATGGCGCTATTCGGGAGGCAACCCGGAGTTTTATCGCTGACGGACGCGCGATTTGTCAGGTCTGGATCAGTCAAATAAATTTGTTATTTAGCCAAAGGCAATTCACAACTACAACGAAAACCGTAGTGTAGCAGTAGAATGACCTCGAGTGTCGTTCTCTAAGGACTATAACTAGCTTTATCAAATCTAATTTAGAATATAAAAACAGCAGACGGTATAGCAAAGGTTTTTCTAACAGATAATGGAGATTGGTGATAGTATGGTCCTTCAAAGCATAACGGGTTAAATAATCATGCGTAAATTCCTCGGTCTTGCATGGAGATCTTTGATCAATAAATTGTCCTGTTGTAATTATCAAACACTACGAAGATATTGATTCTGATAAGTCAAACACAATTGTCCAATTGTGTTCCGTAATTATTCAACACTACGAAGATATAGATTCTGATAGGTTAAAGACTATTGTCCAATTGTGTGCAATAATTATTCAACAATACGAAGATAGAGATTCTGCTAGATCAAAGAAATAAAGCAATAAAACGGAGTATAATGCGCGATATAGCCATTAGCATAATTATCAACCCTTCGCTAAGAATTCACATACTACCACCAACGAGAAGTTTAGATACTTATAGTTGTCATGCAATCAACAGAAATCATAGAAGAAAACATGTTGAAAGATATATAAAAATAAGTAGAAAAACTGTAAGATACAATGTTACCGAAGGTTGTCAGTCTCCGAAGAATCGCGATCTTACAAGCTCCAAACTGCTATGAAAAAGTATCTCCTAAGCTATGAACCCCCAGAACAGGCTCTGGGAAGTTCCTACCTAAAACTACAGAGAAAGGTGAGAGAGAAGGTCTGGAAAAGTATGAAATTCGGAGAAAAACTGAGTAACTATATATAGTGTTCGAAATAGTGTGGGGCGAAGGGCCCCACACACCGGGCGAGTCGCCTGGTGTGGGGCGATTCGCTGTTGGTCCCTTTAAACAACAAGAAAAGACTAGAGGGGGGGGTGAATAGTCTTTTCAAACTTTCGTCGTTTAAAAACTTTCTCAGCAAGTACTTATTACTTTTCAGTAATGAGGTTGCTGATACTTAACTTTCTCAGCAAGCGTAAGTTACTTTCCAGTAGCTTGGTTTGCTGATACTTAAAATCAGAGAGCAGAAGTCTTTGAAACAATAAGTGCTCTTTCAGCAAGTAAAGAGTTTTCAGCAAGTGAAGTGAGTGACTGTGTACAAACAGATATAATTTGCTGAAAGCTAAATGCAGTAAGTAAATCACACAAACGCTTTTATAGTGGTATCTGAGAGTGGCGTAATCTCTCAACTAATCCACTTTGTCCTTTCTAGGACTGAATCCACTAAGATATGATTGAGGTTCCTTACAATCTCCTATCTAAAGCGATTCAACAGAAACCAAAGCGCACTTGCTTTGTCTCCAACCTAAACTAGAGAACTCAACCTTGTTCTCCACCAAACTTGGTACTTTTAATCAGCAAAACTATGCTCGATTAAGTTCCCCCTGAATATCACGCCTGAAAGGGTGTATTTTCAGTTAGAGAGTTTTGGGGTGAGATGACTTAATTATAACTTATTCAGTTACAACAAGTAATCTAAGAAACACAACTTGGAATACTTTGCAGTAAACAAGTTTGATTGTTTCTGGTGTCAAGACTTGTTCTTGTTCGAAAGAAAGAACACTAAACTAATTTCTTAGCCGAGTTTGTTCTACTTCTTCACAAGTAGCTTTTTCAAGCTTTAAGTCTTGGAACGAATCAATGGCAGTAAGAGTGATTGAAGGTTTGTGAGTTTTTAAGCACAAGTGAGAGTTTGATCACGTTTTTGACACACTTCTGTTAGTGTTGAATTATGTCCAGTCCGCATGTACGAACTAGAGCGGTCTAAGAGCGCGACAAGGCATCATAGGCCGTCCCTCAAGGGGCACGACCACACCCAAGTATGTCACTAAGGT
>CM051457.1:50708867-50750893 GCA_028274465.1 Plantago ovata
TCTAAATCATTGATGTAATCAGGAGGAGGAATCTGAACAACTTTTGGGTCTTGCTTGGATTGTTCATCATCATTTTCTGACAAGTCGTCATCATCCTCAGATTCATCAAGTTGAGCGACTTTTATGCCTTTGTCAGTAGCTTCTTTTCCTTTTTGTTGAGTGGTTGCTGATGGCAACACTTCAGACTCAACAACTGGAGTTTCACCAGTAGATAGTTGTTTCAATTGAGTAGTTGCTGAAGGCAACGATTGAGACTCAATGATTGGAGTTTCGCCAGTAGTAAGTGGAAGGGATGGAACTTCCTTTGATTTTGGTCTTGAAGATTCACCAATTTCCAGATCCTGCGTATGCCTTGCATGGATCACGAGACTGTTTTGTAAAGCTCGTTGGTAATCTTCATCTTCTTCATCCTCATCTTCAAGGTTTTCTTCAGTAACCTTGGCATCAGAAACTGGACTCTTGCCATTTTTCAAGGCAGCCCTTTTTCTGGCGTATTCTTCTTCAGTATCAGCACCTTGTACAGGTGCTTGATTTTCAGCAGCAGCAGGAGGAGATTGAGATTCTTGCTGAGATTGTTGTTGTTCAGCTTGCTGATTGTCAGATTGAATATTGTCCGCAGCTGTTAACTTCAATCCACCAGCACCACGACTTGGACCTTGATTGTCATCATCGTCATCTTTCTTGTCCTTAGAATCTTTTCCTTCATCATCACTGGGATCAGAGGGAATGTTCTCATCTTCTTCTTCTTCTTCATCATCCGTCAGAATGACTAGCTCAACATGCTTGTACAAAGCAACACTTGTCACTTCCTCTTCCTCAGTTAATTTGTGGGGATCAGCCACCACAGGAACAAAAAGACCTTTGAGCATCACAGCTTGTTCAGCTGGAGAGGCACTCTTAAATTTGGCCTTCATATTCTCTCTGATTTGAGCAATCAGATTTGAGCTCATTAGCTGAGAATATGTCATTTCTTCAGGAAGGATGGAGTGGACAAATGTCTCGAGCTTTAACAGTGAAGTTCTCTTTTTCTCATTTGAGAGATGAAGGTGAAGATCTGAGAAGTCCATTCTTCTGTATCTTTGCCAGTTGCTGACAGACTTAGCAACTCTTGACAAAGTTGTCCTCTTGAAATTCAAGTAAAGTTCTTCAGAACTTACTTGCTGATCTTCAGTGATGAGTACCACTTCAGTGGTCTCCTTTTGAGCCTGAAAAAGAATTTTATTTAGATCAGGAATGGTTTGGAGAATTGTTTTAGAGTTTATATCTGAAACATGATTTACCTGTTGAGAATCAGCAAGCTCATGTAGTACAATTTCCATTCCATGAGGAGCTTGAATAGCATCCTTCATTTGTTCATCCTGAAATAAATTAAAATTAGACACAAGTACTAAGCTGTCAAACTTAGTTTTTATACAAAAATTATTAACTACCTGCTGAGCAGGGAGTGTTGGTTCTGGTGCAGAGGCTTCAGCAACCATCTGACTTGCATCTTGAGAAGTCTGTAGAGAAAGAATAATTTTAGCAAAAGAACAATTTTCAGAATTAGAAGTTTTACTGATGGTGGAATTAACTACCTGCTGAGGAAGGACAGGTTGTGGCTCAGTCCTTTCAGCATTAACAGTTTCTTTCTGTTTCTGGGACTGTTTCTTCAGCAGACTTCTGATTTTGCTCTAACTGAGAAAGCTGTGCGGTTTCAGCAATCTCCCTTGTCTCTGAATTGACAAGTTGAGCAGAAGCATCTTGACCTTTAAGCTCACTGCTTGTCATGAAGAGATCAATTGACTTGTTGGATGATTCTTCAATCTCCAACTCCATTTGTTTGCTTAAATCTTCCAGTACAAGCTGGACTTTGTCAATTGAAGTCTTGGGTGAACTTGGGCCAGTATTCTCAGCATCAAGAGATGCGTGTTTGAATAGTGCTTCTTGAGTTTCAGTAACTTCAGGAACTGGAACCATTGCTATTTCAGCAACTGGTCCATCAGCAAGCTGGGTTTCAGCAACTTGATGAGTTGCTTGTTCAGCAACCATCTTTTCAGCAGCATCAACAAGTGCCGCTTTTTGCAGATCATCAGCAATATCACTTGCTAGTTCCATGGTTGGGTCATTTGGTCTATCTACAATGTAGATATCTGGGACTTGGGCAGGAATTTCATTTCCACTGCCTTGTGATCTATTCTCAGTAGAATTATCAACGTTGAGTTGATTGTTGAAGGCTTCCGCAAACACTTCAACATTGCTGATTTATGTTTCAGTAATTACTTCAGCAACATCTACTGGCAAATGCATTTCAGAATTTGTCTGGGAATTGACTGAGGAGTCTTGGACATTAGGGACTGACTGAGAAGCCAGTGTTTTCTTTCTTTTGTTACTTGTCCGTTTCCTCTTAGGTACGGGATTTGCTGATGACGCTGCAGTCTGAGTGTCATCATCAGCTTTCCTCTTTTTCTTTTTAGATTTCTCCAGTTTCCCAGAGTCATCTATTGTTGCATTTTCAGCAACGGCTGTTGTACACGTACCTTGTTAATTTTCTACAGCAGTTTCATTTGTGTTACCCCCACCAACAGCAGTTTCATCTCTAAGTTGCTGAGTGGTAACATCTGCAGTTGTTGTATACCTTTCTTGCTGGCTTATGCTGACAACATTTGCAGTTGTTGTCTTCTTGGTTTTCTTTCCAGCAATCTTAGGTACATTCTGCTTGTAGAAAGATCTTCCCACATTGCACACAAATTTCTTGATTGGCAATGGGTTTCTCAGCTGAATCCTGAAATGTTCAAGGATATAGCATATCTTGACTCCATACATAACTGGAAAGGAAGGTGAGACCTTGTTGTCTTCTACCTTTACCTTGAACTTAGTAACACAATCAACAAGCCTGTTGAAAATGTACTTAGCCCAGTTAAGTTCCGATTTATTTTCATAGATATGCATCAGCAATGGCCATCTTCTCAGGCCTACTTGGTCAATTCCTCCAACTTGGGAGTCAAGAACTTTTATTAGTAGCAGAGCTACTAGACCAAGTGAATGACAGAGATGCTTTCTCTTAACGTGCTTTGTCCAAGTCACGGGAGCTATCTCGCCTTTCTTCATCTTTGCATTTCTGACGTCACTGTAGAAAACTTCAATTTCTTCGTCAGAAGCAGTGACGTCATCTTCAGTTCCAGTGGTTGGAATCTGAAAAATCTCCTCTAAATCAGTCCATTTCAGGACGATTTGCGTGTTCTGAACATAAGTAAGGATCACTTTTTCAGTGACTCCATTACTGTCTGTAAGGGACTGGATTTCTGCATTGTTGTAGAATTCCATAGTATCAATCATGCTCACTTGCTTAGTGCGAGCAGAGATGAAGTTCATGAGGTCTTGCTGCTTGATGAACTCAAGCGCCTCTTCATTTTGGTCATCAAGTTCTTGTTCATAAAAGTACCTAATGTACTTTTCTTTTGCAAACCCTCCCCATTGCATCAACATCTCACACTTTGCAGTGTCAAGATATGACGGAGGCATAGGTTTTACAGTGATTCGGTCGTTTTTCAACACAACTTTCGTTGTGTCTTGGGCCAGAGTAGTCACCGGAGCAATGCGTGTTTCAGCACTGTCAACCTTTGACGATTTTGAGGACTTAGATGACTATCTCTTGGGAGCCATTTCTTATATAGCAAGAAATATTGTACGAAAAGAGATAGTTTGCTTTTTGACCGGAGGTACAGTAGTTTCAGGCTAGAAATTGCAGAGAAAGGAAATGTGAGTTAAAGAATTTTGTCATTTCTCTAACTCCTTCTTTATATAGTGTCTCTGGTGTGTGAGAAACTCAACCGATTTGAGCTCTCAGCAAGGGTAAAACAGAGAAACACTGGAGATAGTTGAGCCTTTGCATTGAATGCGTAATGGCCCACTAACTAAAACCGTCAGAGCACTCTCTCTCTTTGTTTTGTTAGCCGTTAGATTAATAACTCCTTTTAATCAATGGCCACGATTGAATTTCATGTCATGATTATTGCGAGTTTATCTGTGCCAGCTTAACGTCACAAATTGATTTTACCGAGTAATAAGGGATAGATTGCTTGCTGAAATAGACAAGAATCTTTTCAGCGAGTTTGAATTAACAATCTAGATACTTGCTGAAAATTCCCCCTTACTTAGATATCTCATATTTTCTAAGTTTTAAAGACATTTCTGATTTCCCGTATCAGTAAATTCTTTTGCACTTGAGACATCCTTTGGTAAAATCTGAGAGATGAGCTTTTGCTCTTTTTCTGAGTTCCCGTCTCAGAAAATTCCTTTGATACTTGAATACCTGTTTCAGTATCCTTTGATTGTCTGAGTACCCGTCTCAGCAATTCTTAAGTTTTCACTTTACTGAGTGCCTGTCTCAGCAAATGGTCAAGTTTCCTAACAAATACCTGATTTGAAGGAATTACTTGTTGAATGCCTGTTTCAGCAATCATGTTGTGACTTATCATTTCTTAGAAGAAATCAGTGACTTGATCTTTTGGACAGGAATACTTTGGCTTGATGAATACATGTTTCAGCATTCTGCCAAGTGTATCCTTTATTGAGGTAGTTCAATCAATCCAAGGTTATACCTTAGAATTGCGAACCTATTATCCGGTAGGGGCTTGGTAAAGATGTCAGCAAGCTGATCTTCAGTACCTACTTTCACAACCTCAATATCACCTTTTTCCACATGATCTCTAATGAAATGATGTCTAATATCAATGTGCTTGGTCCTAGAGTGAAACTTAGGATTTTGCGTAATTGCAATAGCACTTGTATTATCACAAAAGATTGGTGTTTTCTTTGCAGAAATACCATAATCTCTTAATTGTTGCTGAATCCATAGGATTTGAGCTGTGCAACAACCAGCTGCAATGTATTCAGACTCAGTAGATGAATTGGCGACACACGTTTGCTTCTTGCTGAACCATGATATTAATCTAGTACCCAAAAACTGACAAGTTCCAGAGGTACTTTTTCTATCAAGAGTTGATCCACCATGATCAGCATCAGAATAGCCAACCAATTCAAGTCCAGAATCTTTAGGATACCATAATCCAACATTGACTGTACCTTTAACATATTTCAGTATTTTAATTGCCTTTTTGTAGTGCGATTCTCTTGGATCAGATTGGAATCTTGCACACACACAAACAGCATACTGAATGTCAGGTCTACTTGCTGTTAGATGATGAATGTGTATTTTACACTTTCATTCGAGTCTTTTTCACCTAATTTAGCTATATTGTAGTACATTTTATTAGAATAGTGTCACGTTTCCCTTTAGATTTTATTTTACAGGTTTTGGTTGAAATTCAGAGATTTACGGGCAATTATATTGATGTATACAAGGAATTGGTGTTCTAGAAGCATATTTGGAGTATCTGAAGGTTTCCGGATAGGATTTGGAGTCTAGGGGCCGAATCTGGAGGTTAGAAGGCTACTATAAGTCATAAACCGAGTCCGAAAAGGTGAAGAAATCCAAAACCGTGTCGAAAACGCGAAAATCTCGCGTTTACACTGGGGGCGAACCGCCCCAGCTCTTGGGCGAACCGCCCCATGAGTTTTTCGGGCCTATATATAGTTGCGAGTTTTCTCTCCGAAATTCATATCCTTCCAAGCCTACTTTCTCACCTCTCTCTATAGTTTTAGGTAGGAACTACCCGGGGCCTGTCCTGGGAGTTCCATAGCTTAGGGGATATTTTTTCATAGCACATTGGAGCACGTAGGATCACAATCATCCGGAGATTGACAACCTTCGGTAACTTTGTATCTTAGAACTTTTATCTACTTATTTTATATATTCTTTCAATATGTTTTCTTCTATGATTGCTATTGATTGCATGCACATTATGAGTAGCTAAATTTATCGTTGGTCGTAGTATGTGAATTCTTAGCGAGGGAAGATAATCATGCTAATGGCTATATCGCGCATTATACTCCGTGTCATTGCTTTATTTCGTTGATGAGTTGAACACCAAAATTCTCGTATGTTGTATTGATCATTATGCACACTTGGACACTTGTCGGCCAATCAGACTTAATTATCTTCGTAGTGTTGAATGATTACGGAACACAATAGGACGTTAGTTGTTGATAGGTCAGACCCATACTATCTTCGTAGTGCACAATACGTACAACAGGACCCAAGATTCATTCAAAGATCTCCATGCAAGACCGAGGAATTTATGCATGATTATCGACCCATTATGTTAAGAAGGACCATACTATCACCAACCTCCATTATCTGCTTGAAAACCTCCTATTGCTTTTTATTTGCTGTTTTATATTTTCTTGATTAAATAGATAAAGCTAGGTATAGTCCTGAGAGAACGACACTCGAGTCATTCTACTGCTACACTACGGTTTTCGTTGTAGTTGTGGATTGCCTTTGGCTAAATAACAAATTTATTTGACTGAACCGGGACTGACAAACTCGCGTTCATCAAATTGGCGCCGCTGCCGGGGACTATACTCCTTTTTTCTATTTAATTTGTTTTTATTTACAGCTTTAGATTCCTATTTCTTTTAGTTTTCCTTTTTAATCTCTCTCTGCTTTTCCTATTTGTTTCTAATCACTTTACCTAGTCTGTCACAGATTGTGTATGCCGCATACACGTTCTGCAGGAATACCGCTTGATGATTCAATTGCTGAGATCGATAGAGTCTACCACCAAAGAAGGCGACTCCTTTTCAAGGAAATCGACGGAATGGCAGAAGCTAGACCACTGAAGGCATGGGTACAACCCACCAAGGATCGTATGAGGGGACCGGCGATTGTTCTTTCGCCCACAACCCGAGATCTGGAAATCAAGAACCACGCATTCCAACAACTTCCGAGGTTCTATGGCTTATCAAGGGAAGATGTGATTGGGTATTTGAACGATATCGATGATTTCGTCAATCAACTCCCACGACCCGGAGCTGACATAACAACGGATGAGTTAAGGATGAAGGTTTTTGCAATGGGACTTGGCGACAGAGCAAAGTCATGGCTGAGTTCTCTACCAGCCGGCTCACTGGACACTTGGGAAAAGGTTTTTTCAGCTTTCATGGAGAAATACTTCCCACACACTCTGACTACCGCGCTTAAGGCGCAAATCACTGGTTTCAAGCAAGACTATGATGAGACCATCTACACCGCGTTCGAGAAGTTCCAAGATCTCACGAACAAGTGCCCTCACCATGGTTTTGAACTCTCCGACCTAGTCCAACACTTCTACAATGGACTAACCTTCGAGAACCAACAAGTGGTGGATTTCCAATGCCGAGGCAATATTTGGGAGGAAACCGCAGAAGCCGTCTGGGCAGTTTTCAAAAGGCTTGCTAAGGGTTCGCAGTTCAAGGACCCAAGAGCAATGGTTAGGAGACGTGGACCTGAAGCTCCACCGACTCAAGAAGCCCCTATGTACAGGGGGAATGGGGATCAATTCGAGTGTTTTACCAACGAATTGAAGCAAGTCCTCAAGAGCGCCACCGGAACAACTATTTCGAACGAAGTATGCCGAATATGCAAGAACTATGGGCATGGAGCTCATATGTGTAGATCGGAGCTGGCATACGAAGATGGCAACTGGGCTCGAGGAGGAGAAGAAGAAGCCTTTGCTACGGAGTTTGGTACTCAAGAAGTTAGCTACGGACAAGACGATAGGAATCCTCGAGGTGGATTCTGGAGAAGAGGATACCGCAACAATCAAGGAAATGCACCGGCTAACCAAACTTATGGACCTCACCAAGGCCGTAGCAGGCTGAACTATGGTAATGATCACTGTGAAAACCCCGCTCCGAAAGAGCCACCGAAGTCGAAGACGGCTCTACTGATGGAGAACTTGCAGAAGATGGTTGATCACACACAAAGTTTTCTCAAACGGTATGAAGAGGATTCCGAGAAGACTAGGGCAAGGCTCGATAGGTTGGAAGAGAGCACTAGGCTTGCCCATCAAAAGATGCAAGAGTTGATCGACCGAGGAGCAAGTAGGGAACAAGGCAAACTGCCTAGCAACACTGAGAAGTCATTGTCCATTAACTTAGTGGGTGATCTACCTGTTAAAATCACCATCAAGAAGGCTACGAAGTGCGAGAGTTGCAAGAGGGACCTACCTCCACAAGACGAAGAAGAAGGAAAGTACCTTGGTACCAACAAGAGTGAAGAGGAGCAAGAGGATTCCGAGCCACTCCCTCAAAGGTTCGCCCCGCACGGGGCGGTCCGCCCTAGGTGTGGGGCGAACCGCCCCACACCTCCAGAAAGTTAAAATCGGGGGTTTCTTCCCCAAACCCCCATTTTTCTCCATTTTCATCCTTCAAACTCCAAAATTTCCTCCATATTCAAAATATCTTCAAATCTTCATAACTTCCTCATCTCTCCATCATTTTGTGTGTTCTTTAGCTTCATTCGAAGCCCGTAACGTGCTCTATCATTCTCTCCGAACAAATTTCTTCCTAGCTCATTCAATTTCCGGATTTGAGGTATTGTCACATGAACCCTAATTTTTACAATTTGGGGATTTTTTTATTTATGCTTCAATTAGGCTTTTATGATGAATGGGTTGATGATTTATGTGTTTAGATTCATTATTCATTGACAATTACATGTTCAATTAGGCTTGGTTTGGCGATTTGAGATTTTGCTAATTGGATGATATATGTCTTGTTAGGAATTGTCTCTCTTGCTTTAATTCCTTGTTTAAACGTGTATTTAATGACATGAAGTTGATGAATGTATTGATAGAATGCATGATGGTTGAGATTGAGGATTTATGCTAGAAATTGCTTTTTATGATTTGGATGGAACCTTGTGATTCAAGGCATATGTTGTTAGCAAAAGCATAATGTGATATGTTATTTTAGTAGGTACATTGATATGTTACGTAATGAATTAGCTAGACTAGACTATGGGTTCTTGAGGAGTTCGATTTTTGAAATTTTTACTCGTTTGTTCGCTCGTTTGTTTACATAAGCATAGGTCTGTTTTGCGTCATACAAGATACTAATTGCTGTTTGTAGGAATCGTGGCACCAAGGACAAGGAGAGCCGGCTCTAGCAAAAAGGGGAAGGGAGTGGCATCAAGCTCCCAACCATCTCACGATTTGTACGAGTTGTCTGCCGCTGCGATAGGGGTGCGACAACGGTTAGAGGAGGAGATGGCCGACGGAGGAAGGTCTATCATTCCCGACAGGAGGATTGACATTCCTGAGTCTGCAGTGAATAGAACGGGGTATAGGACAGTTTCAAGTTTGGGGTCACAGAGGAATTGGGCATGGTACAGTTCCGACAGGTTCAAAGGCTACGACGAGAGCCTCCTTCGAGACTTCTACACCGGGTATACGGATTTGGACGAGAAGAATGGGGTGTTAGTCCGAGGCCTAATTATACCGTGGAGCCCAGAGCACATCTCTTCCTTCATCCACTTCGGGAACCTTGAATTCACAGAGAGCGCACACGCCTACTTATATTCGAGGACCGCTAGGGGGATAGGAAGAGACGTCACCGAAGTGATCTGCAACAGGGGGTATAGATATCCGGGAGTTGGGGGAGCACCTGGATGGATCGGTTATGGCGACCTTAGCATTGAAGCTAAGGTGATGATGAAATTTTGCATCTCCGACTTGATCCCAAGGAAGAATGACACTTGGATTCAGCCATACTGCGCCGAGCTCCTCTACTGCCTCATTGACGGACATCAGGTCGACATAGGGCACATTATGTATGAGGAGTATGAGCGCCAGTGGGAGAAGAAGAGGAAGCCTTTCATCTTCCCGAGCTTCATCACAGCTTACTACAAATATCATGGGGTAGACGATATTGATGAGGGGGATTGCGAGGTCGCTGCCCTTTCACCCTCGACCATTGAGGTACAGCTCAACAGGTATCAGTTGAGGAACCCCACTGCAGCTGCTGCTGATGTAGGAGGGCCAGCCCAGCCGAATGATTCCGATCATGAGGATGCTATTGAGGCCGATGTTGGTGAAGCCCCGATTCCAGATATTCCATTTGTCCATCATGCACCGCATGCACCAGCTGGAGCACCACAGGGGTCTGGAGGATTTGACTTCTCCGAATTCCGTACCTACCTCGACAGCCGTTTCGACAGGATTGATGCCAACAACGCGGCCATGCAACAGGACATCGACAGGCACATTGTCCAGCACAGCCGCGATTGGGAGATATTCGAGGAGCACCGCCGAGAGGATAGGCAGCACATGTGGGAGCAGCAACAGCTGATCCAGCAACAGCAGGAAGCTCTACGACAGTCCAATGAGCTCATGAATGACATGTGGAGTGACTTTTATGGGGACTACCATCCCGATGACTAGTCCTTCCACTTGTCCACTCTCAGCCGACCAAGGCCAAACCCTTCGGTAACATCTAGTATCACTTCTTATTACTCATTCTCTTTTGCTAGGGGGCTAGCTTAAGAATCGTAAGGGGGATGGGATGTGAACCATGATGTTAAGTTTTGTTTGGTTTTGTGTCAATTAGTATCTTGTTCTTTGTTTGCATTTGCACGTTTACTGCTTTCTTAGTTTTTTAGGTTGCATTCACTACATTCATCCTAGGATAGTCTTGCATGTTTTATATGGAGTTTATTGCCGAATTTTTTGAACTTTTTTATTGGGTAGATCAACTAGCTATGCCATTAATCGTATGCTTCATCTCTATGAATTTGTTTGAGGTTTTTCTCGCTTGGCTTGTCACATTTATGTATTGCACTTAGTTGAGCTAGGTAGTCTCGACATCACTTAGTGGTGTTTTCTCTACTGCGGTTCACGAAGGCCTTTATAATAGGATGATGCATGTTAGGGTCTTATGGTTGTTTTCCCGAGTAATTATGTACCTAAGAGGCAACAAGTCTTCACCATGCTTTGAGATTGCTAAATGCCTAGGAAGGAGGTAGTGTGAGGTTGTGTGATCCTTTGTTTATAACCTATTCTTCCGAATAGGTTTGGGGAGGGGGTTACACCATCATAGACTTGTTTCTGTTTTTCATTCTTCGTATCGTGAGTTTATTTTTCCTTTTCCGTAATTTTGTACTCCAACCTATTCTTTCGAATAGGTTTGGGGAAGTCGTGTGAGTCTTTTTGTTTCTCTTTTTGTTATGCTACTGCTGGCTAAGAAAAAAATCGAAAAAAAAAAGAAGAAAGAAAAATTCCAGAAGAAAAAAAAAGAAAAAGAAAAAAAAGAGAATCTGGAAAGAAAAAAGAAAAAAAAGAAGACCCCAAAAAAGCAATGAAGGGTCCAAAAAGAAAAAGCCAAATAGCAGTTTAGCAAAGTTTGAGTCTTTTCCATTTTTCGTATTGTTCGTAATTGTGTTTTTCTATTTTTTATCTTTTTTGTCTTGAGTGTCATCTGTTCTAGACCACCCTCGTCCTGCCATTCAGGAAGTGGTGAATAGCTTAAGACTTTACTTGAGAGATGGGTAGAATAGGGGAGTGTTATCTTTTATAGGGAACCCTCCTTCGTTTGATGAGAGCCAGTACTGGTTCGACCTCTTTTGAGGGAAAGTCTTAACATGGTGGAACAGCAGTAAGTCCTCAGTTTCATAGGCACGGGGCAACCATTAGTATCTTAGCATGCATCATTACGTCGTCACTGACTAGGACCAGGTAGAGCATGTTACGAGAGACTATCTTGTCTTGACATAAGTGCTTATATGGATATGTACAAGTCAATCGAGGTATTCTTCATCCTATATTCATGCTTTGATTTATATGGTTTTTGTTCATACGTTATTTGGTAGATCCAGTAATTTAGTTCATTTTATTTGGCATGAAACTCCATTTTTGTGTCTTGCATGTTTTTTGTATTAGAGTCTAGCTTAGTTGCTTGAGGACAAGCAAAGGTTCGGTTTGGGGAGTTTGATGAATGTGTATTTTACACTTTCATTCGAGTCTTTTTCACCTAATTTAGCTATCCTCTATGTTAATTTAACTATATTTTAGTACATTTTATTAGAATAGTGTCACATTTCCCTTTAGATTTTATTTTACAGGTTTTGGTTGAAATTCGGAGATTTACGGGCAATTATATTGAAGTCTACAAGGAATTGGTGTTCCAGAAGCATATTTGGAGTATCTGAAGGTTTCCGGGTAGGATTTGGAGTCTAGGGGCCGAATCTGGAGGTTAGAAGGCTACTAGAAGTCATAAACCGAGTGCGAAAAGGTGAAGAAATCCAAAACCGCGTCGAAAACGCGAAAATCTCGCGTTTACACTGGGGGGCGAACCGCCCCAGCTCTCGGGCGAACCGCCCCATGAGTTTTTCGGGCCTATATAGTTGCGAGTTTTCTCTCCGAAATTCATATCTTTCCAAGCCTACTTTCTCACCTCTCTCTATAGTTTTAGGTAGGAACTACCCGGGCCTGTCCTGGGAGTTCCATAGCTTAGGGGATATTTTTCATAGCAGATTGGAGCGCGTAGGATCACAATCATCCGGAGATTGACAACCTTCGGTAACTTTGTATCTTACAACTTTTATCTACTTATTTTATATATTCTTTCAATATGTTTTCTTCTATGATTGCTATTGATTGCATGCACATTATGAGTAGCTAAATTTATCGTTGGTGGTAGTATGTGAATTCTTAGCGAGGGAAGATAATCATGCTAATGGCTATATCGCGCATTATACTCCGTGTCATTGCTTTATTTCGTTGATGAGTTGAACACCAAAATTCTCGTATGTTGTATTGATCATTATGCACACTTGGACACTTGTCGGCCAATCAGACTTAATTATCTTCGTAGTGTTGAATGATTACGGAACACAATAGGACGTTAGTGGTTGACAGGTCAGACCCATACTATCTTCGTAGTGCACAATACTTACAACAGGACCCAAGATTCATTCAAAGATCTCCATGCAAGACCGAGGAATTTATGCATGATTATCGACCCATTATGTTAAGAAGGGCCATACTATCACCAACCTCCATTATCTGCTTGAAAACCCCCTAGTGCTTTTTATTTGTTGTTTTATATTTTCTTGATTAAATAGATAAAGCTAGTTATAGTCCTGAGAGAACGACACTCGAGTCATTCTACTGCTACACTACGGTTTTCGTTGTAGTTGTGGATTGCCTTTGGCTAAATAACAAATTTATTTGACTGAACTGGGACTGACAAACTCGCGTTCATCATTAGATACAACAAGGAACCAATGAGCTTCCTATACTTGTGTTCTTCAACACTTTTGTCCTCTTTAGTATAGCCCAATTTGGTACCAACACTCATAGGGATCTTTTCAGGTTTCTCATCCTCTTTGATCCTAAACTTTATGAGCATTTCTTTCGCATACTTTGCTTGATTTATGAATATTCCATCTTTGAGTTGCTTGACTTGCAACCCTAGGAAATAATTCAATTTTCCCATCATACTCATTTCAAACTTATTAGTCATGAGTTTGGCAAAATCATCACAAAGTTGCTTGTCCTTAGATCCAAAAATTATGTCATCCACATAAATTTGAACTAAGATTAATTTACCATCATGGTTCATGGTAAAAAGAGTTTTGTCAACTTCACCTTTCTTGAAACCATTTTCCAGCAAGAATTTAGCCAAGGTATCATACCATGCTCTTGGTGCTTGCTTTAGACCATATACAGCTTTCTGAAGCTTGTATACCATCTTGATTTCTGTGGGAAGTTCAAAGCCAGGGGGTTGTTCTAGGTAGACTTCTTCAGCAAGTTCACCATTTAAGAATGCACTCTTAACATCCATTTGGTAAACAATGAAGTCATTGTGAGCAGCAAAGGCCAAGAAAAGCCTAATTGCATCCAATCTTGCAACTGGAGCGTAAGACTCATCATAGTCCAATCCTTCAGTCTGACAGTAACCTTGAGCAACTAAGCGTGCTTTATTTCTTGTTACTTCACCAGACTCGCTCAGCTTATTTCTGAACACCCACTTTGTACCAATGGCTTTCTTGTCTTCAGCAAGTGGCACAAGTTTCCAGACCTTGTTTCTTTCAAATTGATCCAATTCTTCTTGCATTGCCTTTATCCATTCAGAATGCTTCAAAGGTTCTTCTATGGTTTTAGGTTCAATTTCTGATACAAAGCAAGAGAATAAAGATTCTACTTCTACGACAGTTGCTTCTTCAGCAAGTCCTTGAGTAGCTTTGGATCTAGTCACTTGGCGTTTATTAATATCGCCAATCATATCCGTAGAGGGATGATCTCTAATCCATTTATTTACAGGTTTCCTGTTTGTTGGATCAGGATATGTTTGCTTATCAGCATGTGACTCCTCAGCATGTACTTGTTCAGTACTACTGGAAATTTGTGTCTCTGCTGAGATTTGTTCGTCAGCAACTGCTTGTTCAGCATTGCTGGATTGAGGTATTTCATCAGCAGGCACTGGAGATTGCATTATTTCAGCAACTTCCGGAGCAACCGCATCTTTTGCTGGAAATTCTTTGTCGTGAACTATATTTATCTTGTCATGACTCGGGGGAGGAGAGTCATTGTCAGAATCATCATTTAGTTCAATTGACTTAATTTGCCTAGCATCAGATTCAGTTCTTTGCTCATGTATGATTAGCTTTTTCATACATTCTGATATTTCTTCTTCAGCAGGCACACCTTGTGACTTTTCGTAGAATACAACATGCACAGATTCTTCAATCTTTTGTGCCTTTTTGTTGTAAACTCTATAAGCTTTACTATGCAAGGAGTAGCCAAGAAATATCGCTTCGTCTGCTTTTGGTTGAAATGTTCTTAGGTAATCTCTACCATTATTAAGAATGAAACACTTGCAACCAAATACTCTTAGATGAGTGATGTTAGGAGGTCTACCAATAAACAATTCATAAGGAGTTTTGTTGTATTCCTTAGTAATCAAACATCTATTCTGAGTATAGCAGGCGGTATTAATCGCTTCAACCCAGTAAGCCTCACTTATTTCAGTGTCAGCAAGCATTGTTCTTGCGGCTTCTTTCAGGGTACGATTCTTCCGTTCAACACCCCCGTTTTGCTGTGGTGTCCTTACTGAGGATAACTGATGTTGAATACCTTTTGAGGTACAAAATTCAGTTATGTACTGGTTTACAAACTCAGTACCATGGTCTGTCCTTATGACTTTTACCTTGTCATTTTTCATGACTTCAAGCTTATTCAGCAAGTTAGGTATTTCAGTCTTGGTTTCAGATTTGTGCTTGATGAATACTACCCAAGTGAATCTTGAATAGTCATCTACCACGACTAGACCATACTTCTTACCAGCATAGCTTGTTGAAGAAGATTCAAACAAGTCCATGTGTAAGAGTTGTAAAGGTTTTGTAGTTGACGGTACTGCCTTGTTCTTGAAAGAAGATTTGGTTTGCTTTCCTTGCTGACATGCATTGCAAACACCATCCTTCTTAAAAGTAACCCTAGGTAATCCAACTACAAGTGCCTTTTTAGACAGCTTATTCAGCGTCTTGAAGTTTAGATGACTTGTTCGTTTATGCCATAACCATGCTTTTTCAGCAAGGCAATCATGATCTGAGACAAGGCACTTTTCAACGTTTGCTGAAGACCAATCAACGGTGTACAAGCCTCCTGATCTTCTTGCAATCATTATAACCTTTTTAGTCTCAAAATCTACAAGTTTACATTCATCACTTTTAATTTCGATGAAGTATCCTTTGTCAGCAAATTGACTCATGCTGAAAAGGTTAAACTTAAGATTTTTGACATAAAGAACTCCAGAAATGGTTATGCATCCCAACTTCACATCACCATAGCCTTTTGTAGATCCGGAGCCTCCACCAGCAAACCTTATTGTTGTACCTTTAGACCACCGTCTATAGTTTATAAGGTTATTCTTGTTGCCCGTCATGTGCTTTCCACAACCACTATCAAAGTGCCAGATTGCATCGTTTGTCTCCGCGGCTGCAGTCTGCACAATCAAGAGCAAACAAGTTAATTATCCAATGATGGATGTCCATTAACATGTTCAAGAATGCGTCCAGTGGAAACCCAAGTCTGAAGTTTTTCAACTTTGACTTGTTTTCTACTTGCTGAGGAACTAGGAGGATTTGAGCTGAAAGACTTTTGACTCGTGCTGGTCAAATCCACTTTCTGATGTGGTGTCTTGCTCTGTTGACCTTTTTGCTGAACATACTTTTCAGTAAGTTCTTTTCTAGCAAGGTTCCTTCTAGTCCTAGCATTGGGAGTCTTTTCAGAACTCTTAGGCTTGATTTTCTTCATCTCTTTGAAGTATCTTTGCTGACTTTGCTTATACTCATGAAAGAGTTGACTTTGCTTGGTTTTGAAACCTAGTCCACTTTTCGGAGAATGCTGAGCTTTAGCTTCAGCAACCTTACTTGATTCAGGTTTGTCAGCAAAGGACTTCTGATTACTTTTAGTAATCTTGCCTTTAGTCTTAACAACTTGCTTTTCAGCAACTTGTTTGGCGGAATGCTTCGCGGCATTCTTTTTCTTTCCAGTTTGCTTCTCAGCAACCTGTTTTCCTTTTAAAGTCTTGTTACTTTGAGTAGCAACAGCGGGCTTTATGGTCATAGGTACTTGATTGCATGTTTCAGCAACCTTAGTTTGACCAAACTGATAGATCATTGGTGGACTACTATCAGTAGCACGTACAAAGGAGATAGGTGATTTATCTTTTCTCAAGATTTCTACGTTATCACCTTCACACGTTGCTCCTAAACCTTCTTTCTGAGATGGATCTCTCAAGTAAGAGTTTAGTTCAGTCAGCGTATTACTTTCTTCCACATAGGATTTGAAATTGATTTTCATCTTTATCATTTCTTGGATTTCAGCAAGTAACTTTAGAATTGAGGACTGATACTCTTCCAATTCTAATGCCATTTGAGAATTTTTCTCTACAGCCTCAGCAATCAACTTCTTAAGACGCCTTATTTCAGCATCCTTTTCTTCTGTCTCTTCCTTCAGCAAAACATACTTTTCAGTAGTTTGCTTGGTCAGAGTTTCAGCAAGTTGAAGTTTCTCTTGCTGATTGCTGAGAGTTTTCTCAAATCTTTCGATTTCTCCTTGAATCTTGTCAAGGTCAATCTCGTCTTCACTTTCTGATTCTGAGTCAGAGGTAGAGTTATTTACCTGACCGGCCATGAGGCAGAATTCGTAGTTCGACACATCTGGATAAGCTTCCATAGCTATTCCACACACTTCTTTGCCAATCTCCACGTCTAGAGTGGCTTCTTCATCGTCGGTGTCTGAACTTTCATCCTCACTGTCTTCGGAGCTTGTATCAATACACAATGCATCGATTTTTGCTTGAAGCTTCTTCTTTTCTTCAGCAATGAAAGCTCTTTTGAACTTCTTCTTCTTTTCAGCAGATTTGCCTTTCAGCAAAGGACAATTAGCTTTGAAGTGTCCAGGCTTTTTGCAGTAAAAACATAGATCATTTCCAACTGCTGGTTCTTCTGATGATGTAGCTTGCTGAGCTTGCTTGTTCAGCGAGCTAGTATCATTCTTGTACTTATGGTAGTTGTTACCAAGATGCTTTTTCAGCTTCTCTTTTGCCTTTCGCCTTTCAAGTTCCTTACTGATGAACTTCTTCATGTTTTTAACAGCTAAAGCATTTTCATCAGCAGGCTCTTTATCATTCTTCTTTTCAGAAGATGATGGCTTTGCAGCAAGAGCAATGTTTTGCGATTTTTCAGCAAACACATTTTCTCTTTGCTTTGTCTCATAATTGACAGTAGCAAGATGAGAGAACAACTCTGTTGGTGTAATGTCAGGCATTCCATGATTATAATAGAAATTCTGAGTGTGGATCCATTCCTGATTCAAACTTCTGATGATAGTTTTCACTTTCTCAGAATCTGAATAAAGATTTCCAACACCCAGTGACTCGTTAGCACCTTGCTTAAAGTTTTGAAACTTTAATTGAAGTACTTCAAGTTTGTTTTCCTTGGTCTTGTCAGATCCAGCACAAAGATCTTGAACCATTTTCCAAGCTTCCTTTGCAGTCTTAGCACCCCACAGTTTGCACTGTATGGTATCCGGAGTTGATCTGATGATGATGTTTCTTGCTTGGCCATCAAGACGGAATCTCTTAGCTTCGTCAGAAGTCCATTCCTCTCTTGGTTTTGGCACAACAGTATCTGATGGTTCGCCAAGGATGGTTTTCTTCCCAGCTTCAGTGGTCTTGTGAGGGAAACTCCTTTCAATTTTAGTGATCTTGATAGGTCCATCATTAATGACGGTTACCATCTCATCACTAATGGCCTCAAGATGTAGCATCATGTTGTTTCGCCATTTCTCGTAATTTTCCAGCTTTAGCAAGGGAGCATCTCCTAAAGACATCCTGTCAGCAAAAGCACTATCAAACTGATCAAGTGAGAGTGATTTACGGAAAGCACTTAAGGGGATCTAGGTTCAGTGCAGAAGGCTAAAGAACCTCCTGCTCTGATACCACTTGTTGGTCCCTTTAAACAACAAGAAAAGACTGGAGGGGGGGTGAATAGTCTTTTCAAACTTTCGTCGTTTAAAAACTTTCTCAGCAAGTACTTATTACTTTTCAGTAATGAGGTTGCTGATACTTAACTTTCTCAGCAAGCGTAAGTTACTTTCCAGTAGCTTGGTTTGCTGATACTTAAAATCAGAGAGCAGAAGTCTTTGAAACAATAAGTGCTCTTTCAGCAAGTAAAGAGTTTTCAGCAAGTGAAGTGAGTGACTGTGTACAAACAGATATAATTTGCTGAAAGCTAAATGCAGTAAGTAAATCACACAAACGCTTTTATAGTGGTATCTGAGAGTGGCGTAATCTCTCAACTAATCCACTTTGTCCTTTCTAGGACTGAATCCACTAAGATATGATTGAGGTTCCTTACAATCTCCTATCTAAAGCGATTCAACAGAAACCAAAGCGCACTTGCTTTGTCTCCAACCTAAACTAGAGAACTCAACCTTGTTCTCCACCAAACTTGGTACTTTTAATCAGCAAAACTATGCTCGATTAAGTTCCCCCTGAATATCACGCCTGAAAGGGTGTATTTTCAGTTAGAGAGTTTTGGGGTGAGATGACTTAATTATAACTTATTCAGTTACAACAAGTAATCTAAGAAACACAACTTGGAATACTTTGCAGTAAACAAGTTTGATTGTTTCTGGTGTCAAGACTTGTTCTTGTTCGAAAGAAAGAACACTAAACTAATTTCTTAGCCGAGTTTGTTCTACTTCTTCACAAGTAGCTTTTTCAAGCTTTAAGTCTTGGAACGGATCAATGGCAGTAAGAGTGATTGAAGGTTTGTGAGTTTTTAAGCACAAGTGAGAGTTTGATCACGTTGTTGACACACTTCAACTCTTTGCCGGATGACCTCTATTTATAGTGCAAGTAAGGAGCCGTTTGAATTTCAAATCCTAAGGCTTTTGTTCCTTAACATGTCACTATCTTACTTTTGTACTTTCAGCAGCGACTTTGTTTGTCTTCTAGTCTTCATATCCTTTGCGTGTAAGCTTTGCATTAAATGCACATTTGAATAGAATTCAAACAGTAACATTGGAGCGCAAAATCTCGTACATTCAACAAGAGGTCACATATGTTTATCAGCAAGTGTTCAGTCTCAGTTTCAGTAAGCACAACCTACTCTGTCTTTCAGATTTTCACTTATGCAATGCTGTTGCTGAACATTCTACTTTCTGAGAAAACACGTGCCTTACCAGTCTTCAGCAATCTTCAAGTCTTCAAGTCTTCAAATCTTCAGATCTTCAAAAGTCTTCAAGATTCTGACCGGTTTCTTATTTGCTTAAATAATTTGTTTGTAATGAACAAAATATATCTTCAGCAAATGCTTCAATAGGTCATTTTCTTTTCAGAAAATAAGATTCATTAAAGCTAAGCATCAATAAGATATTTTCTTTTCAGAAAATAAAATACATCATACGCAATTGTGCCAATAAGATATTTTCTTCTCAGAAAATAAAATACGTCATACACTAAAGAAATAACTTATCTAACACCTATCTAAGTCATCAGCAAACGTTCCTCTTTTACAATGTCCTTAAAATTCTAAATTCCTATGGACCTTAAGAGTACTAGTTACTGGACTGTTCTTAATTTAGCATGGTTAATTGCTCATCAAAATTACAAGTTTCCTAACATTCGCCCTACGTCTCATTTTTCAATTCATGTAATGTTCGTAATCGAGTTGTGTTTTTTTTTTTATCTTTTGTTTGTTTGAGTGTCATTTGTTCTAGACCACCCTCGTCCTGCCATTCAGGAAGTGGTGAATAGCTTAAGGATTTGCTTGAGAGATGGGTAGAATAGGGGAGTGTTATCTTTTTTAGGGAACCCTCCTTCGTTTGATGAGAGCTAGTATTGGTTCCACCTCTTTGAGGAAAAGTCTTAACTTGGTGAACATCAGTAAGTCCTCAGTTTCATAGGCACGGGACAACCATTCGTATTTTAGTATGCTTCATTACGTCGTCACTGACTAGGTCCAGGTAGAGAATGTTACGAGAGACTATCTTGTCTTGACATAATTGCTTATGTGAATATGTATGAGTCACTCGAGACATTCTTCAACCAATATCCATGTTATGATTTGTATGGTTTTTGTTCATATGTTTTTTGATAGATTCAATAGATTAGTTCATTTCATTTGGCATTAGACTCCATTTTTTGTGTTGCGTTGTTTTTTGCATTAGAGTCTAGCTTAGTTGCTTGAGGACAAGCAAAGTTTCGGTTTGGGGAGTTTGATGAACGTGTATTTTACACTTTCATTTAAGTCTTTTTTCACCAATTTAGCTATGATCTATGTTAATTTAGCTATATTTTAGTGCATTTTATTAGAATAGTGTCACGTTTCCCTTTAGTTTGTATGTTACAGGTTTTGGGTGAAAAACGAGGTTTTTCAGGCAATTATATTGAAGTGGACGAGGAATTGGTATTCCGAAGGCCTTTTTGGAGTATCTAGAAGATTCCGGATAGGATTTGAAGTCTAGGGGTCGAGTCTGAAGGCTAAAAGGTCACTAGAAGGCAAAAACCGAGTCCGAAAAGGAAAGAAATCCAAAAACGCGTCGAAAACGTGTCAATAGCCGACTGGAGGTCCCGGGCGATTCGCCCGGGACGTGGGGCGAACCGCCCCACACCAGGCGATTCGCCCGGTGTGTGGGGCGACTCGCCCCATACCTGCCGAATATCTATATATAGTTACTCAGTTTTCTCCATTTTTCATACTTTTCTCAGACCTTTTCTCACACCTTTCTTATTAGTTTTAGGTAGGAATTCTCCAGAGCCTGTTCTGGGGATTCTTAGCATAGGAGACACTTTTTCTTATCGTTTTGGAGTTTGTAAGATCGCGATTCTTCGGAGATTGACAACCTTCGGTAACATTGTATCTAACAGTTTTTCTATTCATATTTATTTATCTTTCAACATGTTTTCATTCAATCTTGCTATGATTTCTGTTGATTGCATGTCATCTATGAGTAGCTAAATTTATCGTTGGTGATAGTATGCGATTTCTTAGCGAAGGGTTAATAATTATGTTGATGGTTGTAAAGCGATTTAGACTTTGAGTTATTGCTTTATTTCTTTGATCTATCTAAAACCTCTATCTTCGTAGTGTTGAATAATAACGGAACACAATTGGACAATTCATTGATCAAAGATCTCTATGCAAAACGATTGGGTACTTCATGCATGATTATTAACCTACTATGCTTTAAATGACCATACTATCACTAACCTCCATTATCTGATAAGAAAAACCTGTGCTAAGTAGTTTGTTGATTTTATAGTTTAAGTTAGATTAGATAAAGCTAGTTATAGTCCTTAGAGATCGACACTCGAGGTTATTTTACTTCTACACTACGGTTTTCGTTGTAGTTGTGAATTGCCTTTGGCTAAATACAAATTTATTTGATTAATTAGAATCTGACAAATTCCGGTTCATCATCTACACATATGAGCTCCATGTCCATAGTTCTTGCATATTCGGCAAACTTCGTTTGACATAGCTGTTCCTGCGGAGTTCTTAAGGAATTGTTTCAACTCGTTGGTAAAACACTCGAATCGATCCCCGTTCCCCCCATACATAGGGGCTTCCTGAGTAGGTGGAGCTTCAGGTCCACGTCTCCTAACCATTGCTCTTGGATCCTTGAATTGCGAACCCTTAGCAAGCCTTTCGAAAACCGCCCAGACAGCTTCCGCGGTTTCCTCCCAAATATTTCCACGACATTGGAAATCCACCACCTGCTGGTTCTCAAAGGTCAGTCCATTGTAGAAGTGTTGGACAAGATCCGAAAGCTCAAAACCATGCTGAGGGCACTTGTTCATGAGATCTTGGGACCTCTCGAACGCGGTGTAGATGGTCTCATCATAGTCTTGTTTGAACCCAGTGATTTGCGCCTTAAGCGCGGTAGTCAAGGTGTGAGTGAAGTATTTCTCCATGAAAGCTGAAAAATCCTTCTCCCAAGTGTCCAGCGAACCCGCCGGTAGAGAACTCAACCATGACTTGGCTCGGTCGCCAAGTCCCATAGCAAAAACTTCATCCTCAACTCGTCCGTTGTTATTTCAGCTCCGGGTCGTGGGAGTTGGTTGACGAAATCATCGATATCGTGCAAGTACCCCATCACATCTTCCCTTGCTAAGCCATAGAACCTTGGAAGTTGTTGGAATGCGTGGTTCTTGATTTCCAGATCTCGAGTTGCAGACGAAAGAGCAATCGCCGGTCCCCTCATACGATCCTTGGAGGGTTGAACCCATGCTTTCAGTGGTCTAACTTCTGCCATTTCGTCGATTTCCTTGAAAAGACTGTGTAGAGATTCAGAGAAATCGGTATCCTCTATTTCCTCTAGTTCACATCTTCGAAGTAGTCGCCTTCTTTGGTGGTAGACACTGTCGATTTCAGCGATTGATTCAGCAAGCGGTGTTCCCTAGATCGTGTATTTCGCATACACTATCTGTAACAAGCTAAGAAAGGAGTATCAGAGAGATTAAATAGAAAAAATAAAAACAACTAAAACTAGGAGTATCAGAGTAAAAGCTAAACAGAAAAAAGGAGTATAGCACTACAAGAAAAACGCTAATTTGCGACGCTTTTTAGCGACGCATAACCATGCATCGCTAATTTAGCGAGGCATGGCCCATGCGTCGCTAATTTGCGACGCAAGGCTTTGGTCGCTAAATTAGCGACGCATGGTTATGCGTCGCTAATTTTAGCGACCAAATCTCAAGGGTCGCTAAATTAGCGACGCATGGGCTATGGGTCGCTAAAATTAGCGACGCATGGGCTATGGGTCGCAAAAACTGCATAATTTTCAAGTGGGTCTCCTCACATTCAATTAGAGCTATAGGGCTCACTGTTATCGGATTGGTGCGAATAACCTACCGTTGGATACCTCGTTGAGTTATCTACGCGTGGACGTTGATTTGAGGTTGATTCAATATCGTATGAAGGAGTTATGGATGAAATGGCTAGACTGCACTAATCTTGCACACTTGAACGACTCCAAAACCTTTATTCGAACTTATGAATATGTGTTTCTAAGGTAAGTCTAAGTTTTTCCCAAATGAACTTCTTGGCTTAAATCGAACTACGGTCACTTACGAACATATCCATGGAGATCGAGAAACTTCAGCAAGATCACTTTGCAGCGTTTTAAGCTCAAAAGCTAAACTGAATGACATACAAAGCTATTAGTCGCTATATATAGAAGACTAAAACAAATACGAAACTATCTAGGAATCGAAATTCTAATCCTAAAACAACTTGACAATATTGAAATTAACTAGGAATTGAAATCTAATCCTAAAAGAACTTGAAATATAAACTATGAAAACAGTAAAACTGCGTTTAGACCCCCTAAACGATCTCCGATGGCCGAAATCCATCGTACATCACAGTGGATGTGACTTCAACTTTCACACCGTTTCGGAGCCGCCAACCAAATTTCGTTGAATTCCGACAACGTTGCAAATTTGTCGGTTTGTGCGTAAATTGGACCGCATCAACCGTTCAGAAATAAAAAAAAAATTAAAATTGAATGACCTATTCCTTAGATAGTCCACTTAGTAATTGAGATATCTCAAACCGTATGAAAATATAAACGGTTTATAAATATAAACATATGGAAGTGACTATGAAGAACAACAACTATATATTATCTAGAACTTATACAAGAATTATCATAAGTATTGGTAGCCGAGCGGTAAGGGTGTTGGGTTAGTAAGGTGTTGGGTAAGGAGGTCCTAGGTTCGAAACCCAGGAAACAAAAGGTGGACTAGAGAGGAGAATTTATTTTTAAAAAACATTTCCACTAATTAGCGACGCATGGGTCTATGCGTCGCTAAATTAGCGATCCATTTTGGGGTCGCTAAATTAGCGACGCTTGACCCATGGGTCGCCTCGCCATTTAGCGACCAAGGGTTTAGCGACGCATTTGCTATGCGTCGCTAAATGGATTAGCGACGCATGGGACTCAGTTTAGCGACGCATGGGAGCGTCACTAAACTGCGTTTTTTTTGTAGTGTAGTCCCCGGCAACGGCGCCAATTTGATGAACCGGAATTTGTCAGATTCTAATTAATCAAATAAATTTGTATTTAGCCAAAGGCAATTCACAACTACAACGAAAACCGTAGTGTAGCAGTCAAATAACCTCGAGTGTCGATCTCTAAGGACTATAACTAGCTTTATCTAATCTAACTTAAACTATAAAATCAACAAACGACTTAGCACAGGTTTTTCTTATCAAGATAATGGAAGTTAGTGATAGTATAATCATTCAAAGCATAGTGGGTTAATAATCATGCATGAAGTACCCGATCGTTTTGCATAGAGATCTTTGATCGTGAATTGTCCAATGTGTTCCGTTATTATTCAACACTACGAAGATAGAGGGCTTAGATAGATCAAAGAAATAAAGCAATAACTCAAAGTCTGATTCGCTTTACCGCCATCACCATAATTACTAACCCTTCGCTAAGAAATCACATACTATCACCAACAATAGATTTAGCTACTCATAGATGTCATGCAATCAACAGAAATCATAGCAAGCTTGAACGAAAACATGTTGAAAGATAAATAAATATAAAGTAGAAAAATCTGAGATACAATGTTACCGAAGGTCGTCAATCTCCGAAGAATCGCTATCTCACAAGCTCCAAATCGATAAGAAAAAGTATCTCCTATGCTAGGAATTCCCAGAACAGGCTTTGGAGAATTCTTCCCTAAAACTAATGAGAAAGGTGTGAAAAAAGGTCTCAGAAAGTATGAAAAACGGAGAAACCTGAGCAACTATATATAGGGGTTCGGAAGGTGTGGGACGAGTCGCCCCACACACCGGACGAATCGCCTGGTGTGGGGCGAACCGCCCCACGTCCCGGGCGAATCGCCCGGGAGGTGCAGTCGGCAAACGACGCATTTTCGACGCGTTTTTGGATTTCTTTTCCTTTTCGGACTCGGTTTTTGCCTTCTAGTGACCTTTTAGCCTTCAGACTCGACCCCTAGACTTCAAATCCTATCCAGAATCTTCTAGATACTCCAAAAATGTCCCCGGAACACCAATTCTTCGTTCTCTTCAATATAATTGCCCGGAAAACCACGTTTTTTACCCAAAACCTGTAAAATGCAAACTAAAGGGAAACGTGACACTATTCTAATAAAATGCACTAACATAAAGCTAAATTAACATAGAGGATAGATAAATTTTTGAAAAAAGACTCAAATGAAAGTGTAAAATACACGTTCATCATTACCCCTAGGGTACGCAGTGGAATTTCAAAATTTTTTTAGCATACAGGTTAATTGATTATGCATATAACGTGTATATATACATCAAACACATTAATCAGAAGACTTACAATACTCCAAAAGCAAGAACAGGTATCAAGTCTTCGTAATAGTCCGGTGAATCTTCTCCTTCGTCGAAGTCGAACATGTCTGCAATACTTTGATTATCTGCAAGACAATAAAAGTTAGTTTCCAGCTCCTTGAACCTCAACCTTGGTATCCACGGATGAATATCTTATCGGAAATAATGCTAGGATATTCATTATGTGGCCAAGAAGATGGGGCGGCGTTTTCCTCCGGTAGGTGGCGCGCGCGTGGCTTAGGTGAGGTAGGGGAGAGCTTTTATTTTCTCTAAGAAAACTGGTAGACTAACTGTATGTCTGTGTGTGTCAAAAGCTCTCTAATAGTCTACTATATATAGTAGTCAATAGAAGCCTAATGAATAATCAATTAGACTTCATAAAGGAATAAGAATTTAATTCTTATCGCACTAGGAAACCAATTCAAGTCTAGATTCATTCCCAATCAAGTTAGAACTCAATCAGTAAAATCTAACTTATCCCTTGGACTTCTAATAGAGGAAGGAGTCGGACTCCTTCCCCTACTCCAATTGCGCGCGCGCGCGCGTGTCCCAAGGGTGATAGGTGGGTCCCGATTTTGGGACTCACTTATAGTTCTAAGGCAATTCAAACTCCAAGTAGATTTTGCCCATGTGCATATATTAATTCTAAATTAACATATCCTTTCAAATCAAACCTCTATTATATTTCTAAAATATAATCTCTAATTGTATTTACATAAAATACAATTAGTCAGTCAATTCAATTAATAATTCCAAATCATTAATTGAGCCACAAATTATTATAATTAATTCCAAATCAATTATAATCCATCAATCACAATTAATTCCAAATTAATTGCGATTCCATCTTCAAGGATATTCGGATAAGCTGAATCACAACATAGTGTGACCCATAGGGCCTCATTGTATTAAGCAAGTCCTAGACTAGGCAAAATGGAATTCCTAGACGGTTCCATTTGCAATATTAATACATGAGGGCGTTTGAGAGGTTTCTCAAAGCAAACCCTTTCGTTGTGAAGTCTGTTGCGCTCAACGCGGCGATGGTAACGTCCCTTCATCTGACTGACTCGAATGCAACTAGGATCGATGAAGTGTTTATCCCAATAATACATCCATGGGCGTCTTCAGTGAGTTGCATTGTGAATCCAATATCTATTATGACTATCATAATAATATTGATACGCTGGCCAGCGGTTTTATCAATCACAACTATGAACGACTATGAGCAGTGCTCTCCTGTGCTACACATGAGAGATGAATCCTTCACAGAAACACTTATCATCCCCATTTGTATGTAGCCATAATCCTGGATCGTGTCTTGGGTCAACTGCTTATTCAGAGATGACATCGACGGGTCCACCAAGGATATGGGGCAACAAATGTGATGATAAAGTCCTGTAAGTCCAAAGGACGACTGACATCACTTCGACAACTTATCGGTTCCCATAGACACTTCGGTGTAGAGTATACATCGATGGGAGTGTCCGGTGGGTACTTCCATTGTTCGGTAATCACCCTTCGAACAACTATGCGCAGTTATGGGAACGTTTTTTATTGTCCAACAATCCGTTCCGTGGTCGTGGGATCGGCTCACACTTGCTCCAACAAGTATAACCGCCACGCATACTAGTCTCAACTGGTTCATTCAGACCCCTACATCCGAGATGAACCTCGACTAGGGAGAGTTTGGGATAGATGATAACTCACATAGCTCCCACTATCTGTGTGATCGGTCATCTATCCGAGGGGACATGTTTAATATCAATACAGACAGGAATAGAGATATGACATGCTGCATGCCTGGTGTAATATAAATATGAAAGCGATACTCAATAGTCAAACAACAAACATATATTATATTACGTTGACCTGTGTAATAGTACATATATGCCCTTTATAAGGGCTACACGGCCACGGAATGGATTGTTGGATAATCAAGAAACGTTCCCATAACTCCGCATAGTTGTTCGAAGGGTGATTACCGAACAATGGAAGTACCTACCGGAACTCCCATCGATGTATACTCTACACCGAAGTATCTATGGGAACCGGATAGTTGTTGAAGTGATGCCAGCCGTCCTTTGGACTTACAGGACTTTATCATCACATTTGTTGCCCCATATCCTTGGTGGACCCGTCGATGTCAGCTCTGAATAAGCAGTTGACCCAAGACACGATCCAGGATTATGGCTACATACAAATGGAGATGATAAGTGATTCTGTGAAGGATTCATCTCTCATGTGTAGCACAGGAGGGTACTGCTCATAGTCGTTCATAGTTGTGATTGGTTAAACCGCTGGCCAGCGTATCAATATTATTATGATAGTCATAATAGATATTGGATTCACCAAGCAACTCACTGAAGACGCCCGTGGATGTATTATTGGGATAGACACTTCATCGATCCTAGATGCATTCGAGTCAATCAGATGAAGGACGTTACCACCGCCGCGTTGAGCGCAACAGACTTCACAACGAAAGGGTTTGCTTTGAGAAACCTCTCAGACGTCCTCATGTATTAATATTGCAAATGGAACCGTCTAGGAATTCCATTTTGCCTAGTCTAGGACTTGCTTAATACAATGAGGCCCTTTGGGTCACACTATGTGGTGATTCAGCTTATACGAATATCCTTGAAGATGGAATCGCAATTAATTTAGAATTAATTGTGATTGATGAATTATAATTGATTTGGAATTAATAATAATAATTTGTGGCTCAATTAATGATTTGAAATTATTAATTGAATTGGCTGATTAATTGTATTTTATGTAAATACAATTAAAGATTATATTTTAGAAATATAATAGAGGTTTGATTTGAAAGGATATGTTAATTTAGAATTAATATATGCACATGGGCAAAATCTACTTGGAGTTTGAATTGCCTTAGAATTATAAGTGGGTCCCAAAATCGGGACCCACCTGACCTCCCTTGCGCGCGCGACCAGCAGTAGTAGTAGGGGAAGGAGTTCGACTCCTTCCTCTATTAGAAGTCAAGGGATAAGTTAGATTTTCCTGATTGAGTTTTAATTTGATTGGGAATGAATCTAGACTTGAATTGGTTTCCTAGTGCGATAAGAATTAGATTCTTATTCCTTTATGAAGTCTAATTGATTATTCTTTAGGCTTCTATTGACTACTATATATAGTAGACTATTAGAGAGCTTTTAACATGGTTGAACATAGTAGATTCAAGATCATTCTTTCTACCAGTTTTCTTATAGAAAATAAAAAGCTCTCCCCTACCTCTTATAAGCCACGCCGCGCCACCCTCACCGGAGGAAAACGCCGCCCCATCTTCTTGGCCACATAAAGAATATTCTAGCATTCTTTCCGATAAGCTGTTCATCCGTGGATACCAAGGTTGAGGTTCAAGGAGCTGGAAACTAACTTTTATTGTCTTGCAGATAATCAAAGTATTGCAGACATCTTCGACTTCGACGAAGGAGAAGATTCACCGGACTATTACGAAGACTTAATACCTGTTCTTGCTTTTGGAGTATTGTAAGTCTTCTGATTAATGTGTTTGATGTATATATACACGTTATATGCATAATCAATTAACCTGTATGTTAAGAAAATTTTGAAATTCCGCTGCGTACCCTAGTGGTAACTCTGACCATATTTTCTTACAGGTATATCATCTCCAGCTGCTCAGTTTGACATGGGGTTCACTTCGCCTGCCAAAAACTCTCCAAGTGTTGGAATGGTGACTGAGAAAGAGTGGATAGCTGCTAGAAAGGCAAGTGCTGCAAGGAGAAAAATCATCGACTTCACTGTTTCATCCCCAAACGGATCTTCAAGTGGTAGTTCCCCTGTGGAGAAGACTTGTAAGTATGGAAATGTGGTGAAGAAGTGTATCAAGAAGGAGAAATGAGTTGTTGTAGTAATTAAGTCCCACTGCCACATAGCTATAATCCTAGTTTTATATGGACATCTTAGTGCATAACTTAGATGTCTTAATTTCAATAAATACGTAATCAAGTGTTGAGTGGGACTTATGGATTAAATGTGATGTTTGTCTTGTTTAATTACCTTAATGAGCCATGTTATATTAGTCTTGTTCATTTTCTTTATAATATTATATCAAGTTACATTAGATTGCTCCTGCAATCTGCGATCATCATATTATTTATTTCAAAAGTTTGCAACATATGTCCATAACAAATCCACTTACAATAACTGAATAAACGATCCAATTTATTGAACTGAATCAGTGAGTACACTAATTTCATTCATTTAGATACAATGTACTTTCCAAACATACTTAGGTACTACTAATTTAACAAGGGCGGTTTCTAGATTAACTTCTACGAGCACATGTTCCGGGGTCAGGGGTTTGTAAACCTTATTGTTAGAACAAAAGATCATACTAATGGATAGGCAAATGATCTCTAGACACCTGCTTCTCCCTCCATCTCCTTGATCTGGATAGTAAGATAGGTGAACTGATCGGCCTCGGATATCTTCAAGAAATACTTGCACACATTTGCATCACCTACGAGTTTCAAACCAATGGCAACTCTGTAGTCTGATGTCAGGCCTCTGAACTTGTTCAATGCCACATTAAGTTGCTCCATTCTTCCTTGATATCATCAGTACCACTAGAAGCAGTTGCAGACTGGGAGCTTGGTGACTTAAACAAGCTTAGTGCTTCTTGACTCACATTAATGAATCCCTCCATCATCTCAAGAAATGCAACATCTGCTTCACCAGGGTAACGAACTCTACGCTTTTTTGGGATCACATTAGCCTCACAAAAGTCCGGGATGTAGGAACGAGTTTATTTAGTTTCCAAATGAGACTTTCCATCCACTCCAACACAAACATCAGTCGACTCACCCTTCCCTGGATGTATTACCTCATCTTCATTTTCATCGCCAAGATCATATCCAACATTCAGATCATCAGAAGTAAACGATCACCAGCACATATTTTGGTTAGGCCTTCACCAAAGGCTTTGGACCTCTTGCCAGTAGCGATGTCAGTCCCGAAAATCTCGCACCAATCATCATAATATGTCCATCTCTCACACCTCAAAGTTTCCCCCTTAGGAAAATCCTAACCCAAGTACATAACTTCATATTAATCACTAGTTTTAATATAATAAAGTCAAGGTTTGCTATATATATTTAAATAATATTATGGAATATAAAAACATTGGGATTAATACCTTGGTGATTTTTGCCCAAATTTCAGGAGGGCAATCCTTGAAGCTCTTTGTTTCATCATCCCAAGCATTTCCACTTCGACCTTTTATAGTCAACAACTCCTTATGGTTGTCTTTCCATTGACGAAGCAAGTTAGTGATATGGGGGAGTACAAGCAAACCACATCCTGGAATCTTATTTTCCAAATGAACATGCAGGTAGTTAAGGCCACCAGCCCGGAAGCCTTGTTTAGTCCTCAACCCAGCTAGCTTAGCCTTCCTAAGTCCTTCAATAAGCTCAACCTTCTCATTTGGTTGCCACTTCCTTGGCTTTACCTTAGTAGTAGTAATGGATGCACCATTTGGGTCAGTTTTTTTTCCCTTCCTTACTCTATTGGTAGCTCATTTCTTCCTTGCACCAACCACAGGTTTGTCAACAACCTGTGAGGGAGTAGGTATTGCACCAAAGGTCTCATCTGGTTGTTGACTTCCAATCATTTCATCATACATGCTATCCATCCCACCAATTTGTGTTTCTGGTACATAAAAGTCTTCAAGATCCATCAACTCGTACACAAGTAAATATAACAATCTTCATCACAAATTCATTCATGACCTCACCATGGGCAACAGTTACCACATGGAACAAAGATATGATATAACAATGTAAAAATAAGAAGGAGCATATGATAAACAGATGGAGAATAGTCTTAAATTACTAGGTAAGAAGATTCAGAACAAAACACATGTCATAACACAAGAAGATGACAAATTATTTATATATATATGGCACCAAACCATTCAACATAAACACTCCGTTTTGCAAGGACAACACAATTAACGTAGATATTAAAATCACAATCCAAACAACTAGGACAGACACAGATTATTGAAAACTTCTTCAGAATTTAAACTTCGTTGCAATCTGTATAATAGTAATCAATGTCGTCCCCTCAAGTACCCCCCCCCCTCCTAAACACACCCATTCTACTAATTCCAGCCCTTCTCCGATATGCAGCCCGTTTCTTGTACGAGTAGTACATCATACCAGCAAGGTTGCACCTGTACTGCTTCCACTCATCACACTTTCTCAAGAAATCTATGGGTCTAGTCCCCTGCCCTCCATCAACATCAATATCCTCTATCTCATCATCACTTAAAAAAGATGCCGGATCATCTTCAACATCCTTCTCATCTTGCAGCAGATCATCACTTGCAATCTGTCTCAGGTAGTTGTGAACTAGACAACAAGCAAGTATGATGTCGTTAGCCGTATCCAAAGGATAACATGAAGGTTCACGGAGTATTGCAAACCTTTTCTTCAACAAACCCCATGCTCTGTCTATAACATTACGTGCTTGAGCATGCTTCAGGTTAAAGTATTCTTTTGGATTCTTCGGTTGCATCCTACTTTAACTCTATTCCTTAACGTGGTACCGAGTCTTCCGGAAGGGTGCCAAAAAACCAGGTGCGTTCATGTAACCGACGTCAACTAGATAAAAATTACCTATACAACAATATTGGAAGAAAAACAATTGTTTTAATAAAGTATTCCTTCTTAAGTACAGACATGTAGATTCAGTGTAATAGGTAAAGTACATTTACCTCGAGGAACTCAGAATCCACCTTCTGATCTGTTTAGGGCATCCCTTAGAACCCTTGAATCGGCAGCAGATCCCTCCCAGCCAGTTAATACGTATATGAACTTCATGTCTTTATCACATACACCTAGTACATTGACGGATAAGAATTCCTTCCGATTTCGATAATTCTTCTGCATTACTGTTGGTATCTTAACTTTAATGTATGTGCCATCAAGAGCACTAACACAGCCTTGCAAAGAAGATCCATTTTAGTGAGTTCCAAACTACCTATTACAAACTTCTTCGTAAATAGAGAACCATAAATAACCACAAAACAATACCTGGAAATAGCACCAAGGGTCCTCAACACATTCTTTACTCTTTACTTATTGGCACACACTACAAGAAATTTGTCATTTAGCGACGGATGGCTAAATACGGATGCGATCCGTCGCTAGTTAGCGACGGATCGCTGATGTTAGCGACGGATCGCTGATGTTAGCGACGGATGAGGACGAACAGCGCTCTAAGCTCAGTTCGTCCTTGAAAAGAGCCAATCCGCCTCTCAGATAGTGGCGGGCAAAGCTTATCCGTCGCTAAGGGAGCGACGGATAAGTTTATCCGTCGCTACCTCTGTTGACTATTAGAAAGGAAAAAAAGAAAATTAAATTAAATAAATACCTAGCGACAGATAAACCTATCCGTCGCTACGTATTCATATACATACGGGGGAGTTCTTCTTCTCCCTCATTTCCCCCTTTCTATTTTCAAACCAAATCCCTAACTCCCACTCGCCAATCGGCACCATCACTACCACCGCCGCGGCGAATCGCCACCACCACTATTGCCATCCACTCTCCACTGCCACAACCGCGAACCGGGAAGAACCACCGCGAATCGCCACCACCACCACCACCGGAGCGTTTGGGACTTCATTCTCCATTCTCCATTCTCTTATATCCACGTTAGAACCCTAAAACCCTAAGGCTAATTTTTGTTGGTTAAATGCTGGCCTACTTTCATTTTTTTGTATAATTTTTGCTTAATTTAGGATAAATCGAGAAATAAATGTTTGGATTGATACAATTGGATAAATGTTTGGATTGATACAATTGGATAATTTTTGGATTGATACAATTGGATAAATTTTTGCTTAAATTCTGGCCTAATTCTGTAGTAGAAGATGAAGTGAATATTTGGGAGAAAGGGGAATTGTGTAGAGTAAAGTGTTGATTAAATTCTGGCCTACTTTTATTTTTTTGTATAATTTTTGCTTAATTTTGGGTAAATCGAGAATAAATGTTTGGATTGATACAATTGGATAAATGTTTGGATTGATACAATTGGATAAATTTTTGCTTAAATTATAGCCTATTTCTGTAGTAGAAGATGAAGTGAATGTTTGGGGGAAAGGGGAATTGTGTAGAGTAAAGTGTTGATTAAATTCTGGCATACTTTTATATTTTTTGTATAATTTTTGCTTAATTTTGGGTAAATCGAGAATAAATATTTGGATTGATACAATTGGATAAATTTTGCTTAAATTCTAGCCTAATTCTGTAGTAGAAGATGAAGTGAATGTTTGGGTGAATTTTTGCTTAAATTCTGGCCTATGTAAACTCCGTGTGTTTAAAATGCTCTCTCCTAGTACTGTAATTCGTACTATGTTGGTCCCTTCAAACAACAAGAAAAGACTAGAGGGGGGGGAGTGAATAGTCTTTTCAAACTTTTGTCGTTTAAAACTTTCTCAGCAAGTACTTATTACTTTTCAGTAATGAGATTGCTGATACTTAACTTTCTCAGTAGGCGTAAGTTACTTTACAGTAGCTTGGTTTGCTGATACTTAAAATCAGAGAGCGGAAGTCTTTGAAACAATAAATGCTTTTTCAGCAAGTAAAGTGTTTCAGCAAGTGATGTAAGTGACTGTGTACAAACAGATAAAATTTGCTGAAAGCTAAATGCAGTAAGTAAATCACACAAACGCTTTTAGAGTGGTATCTGAGAGTGGCGTAATCTCCCAACTAATCCACTTTGTCCTTTCTAGGACTGAATCCACTAAGATATGATTGAGGTTCCTTACAATCTCCTATCTAAAGCGATTCAACAGAAACCAAAGCACACTTGCTTTGTCTCCAACCTAAACTAGAGAACTCAACCTTGTTCTCCACCAAACTTGGTACTTTTAATCAGCAAAACTATGCTTGATTAAGTTCCCCCTGAATATCACGCCTGAAAGGGTGTATTTTCAGTTAGAGAGTTTTGGGGTGAGATAACTTAATTATAACTTATTCAGTTACAACAAGTAATCTAAGAAACACAACTTGGAATACTTTGCAGTAAATAAGTTTGATTGTTTCTGGTGTCAAGACTTGTTCTTGTTCGAAAGAAAGAACACTTAACTAATTTCTTAGCCGAGTTTGTTCTACTTCTTCACAAGTAGTTTTTTCAAGCTCTAAGTCTTGGAACGGATCAATGGCAGTAAGAGTGTTTGAAGGTTTGTGAATTTTAAGCACAAGTGAGAGTTTGATCACGTTGTTGACACCCTTCAACTCTTTGCCGGATGACCTCTATTTATAGTGCAAGTAAGGAGCCGTTTGAATTTCAAATCCTAAGGCTTTTGTTCCTTAACATGTCACTATCTTGCTTTTGTACTTTCAGTAGCAACCTTTGTTTGTCTTCTAGTCTTTATGTCCTTCGCGTGTAAGCTTTGCATTAAATGCACCTTTGAATAGAATTCAAACAGTAACAATGGAGCGCAAAATCACGTACATTCAGCAAGAGGTCACATATGTTCATCAGCAAGTGTTTATTCTCAGTTTCAGCAAGCACAACCTACTCTGTCTTTCAGATTTTCACTTATGCAATGCTGTTGCTGAAAATTTCACTTTCTGAGCAACACGTGCCTTACCAGTCTTCAGCAATCTTCAAGTCTTCAAGTCTTCAAGTCTTCAGATCTTCAAAAGTCTTCAAGATTCTGACCGGTTTCTTATTTGCTTCAATAATTTGTTTATAATAAACAAAATACATATTCAGCAAATGCTTCAATAGGTCATTTTCTTTTCAGAAAATAAGTTACATCAAAGCTAAGCATCAATAAGATATTTTCTTTTCAGAAAATAAAATACATCATACGCTAAAGTGTCAATAAATTAATTTCTTTACAGAAATTAAAGTACGTCATCCACAAGGATAAAAACTTATCTAACACCTATCTAAGTCATCAGCAAACGTTCCTCTTTTACAATGTCCTTTAAAAATTCTAAAATCCTATGGACCTCAAGAGTACTAGTTACTGGACTGTTCTTAATTTAGCATGGTTAATTGCTCATCAAAATTACAAGTTTCCTAACAAATTTCCCCCTTTTTGATGTTAGCAATCCATGGCTAAATTAATTGTTACCCTATTAGAGGTTTTTGATGTTGAATAAATCAGATGATTAATGCAAGCATACTTGAATTAATAAACAGTAAGCATAAGTAAGTTGCATAATCAAAAACCAATAAGAGTAAAAAAGAATTCATTGCTGAAAGTTATCAATCATAAGTTACAAGAAAGCATAGATAACAGAGAATCAGCAAACAAAAACTTTTAACAAGAAACTATTGCAGGGACTTAAACTCTTTCAGAGGATTTTCTCAGAATCTCTCTTACACTCTTCTCAGCAAGAGCAGTGAATTCAACACAATCCTTCTCGTAGTTTTCCAGAAGCCTACGGACTTGTAGTTGAAGAATTCTTGCATTTTTGCAGGCAGTATGATGATGCTTTTCAGCATTCATTTCCATGTAGTTAATTACCCACAAATGCATGCCCCAATTGCTGGCATGGAGAAGCTGTGTATCTGAAATGTTTCTCGGATGAATCTTTCTTAACCAGAGAAGATCTTCTTCTTGATCCTGAGCAGTCAGATAGAAGTACTCATAAGGAATCAATCCAAGTTTCTTCTTAGGTTTCTTTGTTACCGGGTCAGCATAGAAAGCGATGCCAGGTGGTTTGATTATATCTGGTTCTTGTCTAAATGTCTTACCAATGGCAACTCTTCTTACATGGACCTCAAGATTCAACCATTTCCCAGCAATATTTCTTGGGAGGGATTCTTCCCTTTGCTTCTTTTGGACCTTGAGTTCAATCCATTTGAACATCTGATTCAAACAGGCTGTAGGAAAGAACTCATTTACCAACAAATCTTCCAGCTTTAGGATCCAGCAACCATGAATGTTTCTGATCACATTCTGAGTGGTTTCATCATTGCTGGTCTTTGTATATTCAATGCCGGAGCCAATAGCAATGTTGGCCAGCCTTTTCTCTTCCTGTCTTTGCCTTCTTCTTCTTGTTTTAGCATTGTCTTGATCTCTTGCTGAAGAGTCAAACGAAAAATGCCTTGAGTGGCCAGACGGAGTTATGGCTGTTAAGGGTCTAGCTCTTATGGCTTGAGCTATTGTTTGATTGTCATCATCTTCTTCATCATCTTCATTCAGATTGTGATGACTTTCAATGTGACAGAAATCTTGAGTTTCAGCAGCGGTTTTTCTCTTTTTGGTACTTGCTGAATTTAACTCAGTTTCTGCTTGTCTTTTAGAACTTTGCTCTCTTTCAGCAAGAGGTTCTAGTGGAAGTGGCACATCCGCAGCAGGAGTAGGAGGGGTTTGATTGCTTTTTCTAGTCTTCTTTTCCCCCTTAGACATGGATTGCAACATCGGAGTGATGTGCAGAGAATAAAACTCATTGCAATTTTCAGCAAGAGTGTTGAGACTGTTATACTTCATGATGATCTCTTGTTGGTCAGAGTTCATTGATGCTAACTCTTTTTGAATATTCATCATGTTCTCTTCATGTCTTTTCTCTGTTGCGGCCTTCTCATCCATAATAGTCTGAGCTTTGACAAGAGCACTCTTTGCCAACAAGAGAGCTTGACTTACATCTTCTTCATAGCTCTGGTGATAAAGACTGATGTCTTTCTGAGCTATGGTTAAAGTTGTAGTGCGTCTCAGCACCGTAGCCAATATTTTTCCAATGTCAAGTGGGCTCTCAGCAAGCAATGCCTCATCTTCAACTTTGCAGGCTTCATGGACTTTCTTTAGTGCGAGAATTCTGGGAGTAAACTCCTCAACTGTTGGGAACGGCACTAAATTAGGTGTCAAGGAGTGAGCCTTAAGTTCAGTAGCAAACTGATCATCTTGTAAAAGCAACTCAGCCCTTAATGAATCTCCTTCATAGCTGAGATAATTAGGAGGAGGAATCTGAACGACTTTTGGGTCTCGCTTGGATTGTTCATCTTCATTTTCCGACAAGTCGTCATCATCCTCAGATTCATCAAGTTGAGCGACTTTTGAGCCTTTGTCAGTAGCTTCACGTCCTTTTTGTTGAGTTGTTGCTGATGGCAACGCTTCAGACTCAACGACTGGAGTTTGACCAGTAGATAGTTGTTTCCATTGAGTTTGGGGCTCAATTACTGGAGTTTCGCCAGTAGTTAGTTTTAATTGAGTAGTTGCTGAAGGCAACGTTTGAGACTCAATAACTGGAGTTCCGCCAGTAGTAGGTGGAAGGGATGGAACTTCCTTTGATTTTGGTTTTGAAGATTCACCAATTTCCAGATCCTGCGTATGCCTTGCATGGATCACGAGACTATTTTGTAAAGCTCGTTGGTAATCTTCATCTTCTTCATCCTCATCTTCAAGGTTTTCTTCAGTAACCTTGGCATCAGAAACTGGACTTTTGCCATTTTTCAAGGCAGCCTTTTTCTGGCGTATTCTTCTTCAGTATCAGCACCTTGTACAGGTGCTTGATTTTCAGCAGCAGCAGGAGGAGGTTGAGATTCTTGCTGAGATTGTTGTTGATCAGCTTGCTGATTGTCAAAGGGATTAGTTTCAGCAGCTGTCAACTTTAATCCACCAGCACCAGGACTTGGACCTTGTTTGTCATCATCTTCATCCTTTTTGTCCTTAGAATCTTTTCCTTCATCATCACTGGGATCAGTGGAAATGTTCTCATCTTCTTCTTCTTCTTCATCATCAGTCAAGATGACTAGCTCAACGTGCTTATACAAAGCAACACTTGTCACTTCCTCTTCCTCAGTTAGTTTGTGGGGATCAGCCACCACAGGAACAAAGGAGCCTTTGAGCATCACAGCTTGTTCAGCTGGAGAGGCACTCTTAAATTTGGCCTTCATATTCTCTCTGATTTGAGCAATCAGATTTGAACTCATTTGCTGAGAATATGTCATTTCGTCAGGAAGTATGGAGTGGACAAATGTTTCGAGCTTCAGCAGTGAAGATCTCTTTTTCTCATTTGAGAGATGAAGGTGAAGATCTGAGAAGTCCATTCTCCTATATCTTTGCCAGTTGCTGACGGACTTAGCAACTCTGGACAAAGTTGTCCTCTTGAAGCTCAAGTAAAGTTCTTCAGAACTTACTTGCTGATCTTTAGTGATGAGTACCATTTCAGTGGTCTCCTTTTGAGCATGCTGAGAGTCAGCAAGCTCATGTAGTACAATTTCCATTCCATGAGGAGCTGGGGTAGCATCCTCCATTTGTTCATCCTGCTGAGCAGGGAGTGTTGGTTCTGGTTCAGAGGCTTCAGCAACCATCTGACTTGTATCTTGAGAAGTCTGTAGAGATAGTATAATATTAGCAAAAGAATAAGTTTCAGAATTTGAAGTTGTACTGATGGTTGAATTAACTACCTGCTGAGGAAGGACAGGTTGTGGCTCAGTCCTTTCAGCATTAAAAGTTTCTTCAGCTTCTTGGACTGTTTCTTCAGCAGACTTCTGAGTTTGCTCTAACTGAGAAAGTTGTGCGGTTTCAGCAATCTCCCTTGTCTCTGAATTGACAAGTTGAGCAGAAGCATCTTGACCTTTAAGCTCACTGCTTGTCATGAAGAGTTCAATTGACTTGTTGGATGATTCTTCAATCTCCAACTCCATTTGTTTGCTTAAATCTTCCAGTACAAGCTGGACTTTGTCAATTGAAGTCTTGGGTGAACTTGGGCCAGCATTCTCAGCATCAAGAGATGCGTCTTTGAAGGATGCTTCTTGAGTTTCAGCAACTTCAGGAACTGGTACCATTGCTATCTCAGCAACTGGTCCATCAGCAAGCTGGGTTTCAACAACTTCATGAGTTGCTTGTTCAGCAACCATCTGTTCAGCAGCATCAGCAAGTGCCGCTCTTTGCAGATCAACAGCAATGTCGCTTACTGGTTCCATGGTTGGATCATCTAGATTCTCTACAATGTAGATATCTGGGACTTGGGCAGGAATTTCATTTCCACTGCCTTGTGGTCTATTCTCAGTAGAGTTATCAACGTTAAGTTGATTGTTGAAGGCTTCCGCAAACACTTCAACATTGCTGATGTAAGTTTCAGTAATTATTTCAGCAACATCTACTGGCAATGCGTTTCAGCATTTGTCTGGGAATTGACTGAGGAGTCTTGGACGTTGGGGACTGACTGAGAAGCCAGTGTCTTATTTCTTTTGTTACTTGTCCGTTTCCTCTTAGGTACGGGATTTGCTGATGACGCTGCAGTCTGAGTGTCATCATCAGCTTTCCTCTTTTTCTTTTAGATTTCTCCAGTTTCCCAGAGTCATCTATTGTTGCATTTTCAGCAACGGCTCTTGTACACGTACCTTGTTGATTTTCTACAGCAGTTTCATTTGTGTTACCACCACCAACAGCAGTTTCATCTCTAAGTTGCTGAGTGGTAACATCTGCAGCTGTTGTATACCTTTCTTGCTGGCTTGTGCTGACAACATTTGCAGTTGTTGTCTTCTTGGATTTCTTTCCAGCAATCTTAGGTACATTCTGCTTGTAGAAAGACCTTCCCACATTGCACACAGATTTCTTGATTGGCAATGGGTTTCTTAGCTGAATCCTGAAATGTTCAAGGATATAGCATATCTTGATTCCATACATAACTGGAAAGGAAGGTGAGACCTTGTTGTCTTCTACCTTTACCTTAAACTTAGTAACACAATCAACAAGCCTGTTGAAAATGTACTTAGCCCAGTTAAGTTCCGATTTATTCTCATGGATATGCATCAGCAATGGCCATCTTCTCAGGCCTACTTGGTCAATTCCTCCACTTGGGAGTCAAGAACTTTAATCAGTAGCAGAGCTACTAGACCAAGTGAAGGACAGAGATGCTTTCTCTTAACGTGCTTTGTCCAAGTCACGGGAGCTATCTCGCCTTTCTTCATTTTTGCATTTCTGACGTCACTGTAGAAAGCTTCAATTTCTTCGTCAGTGGCAGTGACGTCGTCTTCAGTTCCATTGGTTGGAATCTGAAAAATCTCCGCTAAATCAGTCCATTTCAGGACGATTTGCGTGTTCTGAACATAAGTAAGGATCACTTTTTCAGTGACTCCATTACTGTCTGTAAGGGACTGGATTTCTGCATTGTTGTAGAACTCCATAGTATCAATCATGCTCACTTGCTTAGTGCGAGCAGAGATAAAGTTCATGAGGCCTTGCTGCTTGATGAACTCAAGCGCCTCTTCATTTTGGTCATCAAGTTCTTGTTCATAAAAGTACCTAATGTACTTTTCTTTTGCAAATCCTCCCCATTGCATCAACATCTCACACTTTGCAGTGTCAAGATATGACGGAGGCATAGGTTTTTCAGTGATTCGGTCGTTTTTCAACACAACTTTCGCTGTGTTTTGGGTCAGAGAAGTCACCGGAGCAGTGCGTGTTTCAGCACTGTCAACCTTTGACGATTTTGAGGACTTAGATGACTGTCTCTTGGGAGCCATTTCTTTATATAGAGCAAGAAATTGTACGAAAAAGATAGTTTGCTTTTTGATCGGAGGTACAGTAGTTTCAGGCTAGAAATTGCAGAGAAAGGAAATGTGAGTTAAAGAATTTTGTCATTTCTCTAACTCCTTCTTTATATAGTGTCTCTGGTGTGTGAGAACTCAATCGATTTGAGTTCTCAGCAAGGGTAAAACAGAGAAACACTGGAGATAGTGGAGCCTTTGCATTGAATGCGTAGTGGCCCACTAACTAAAACCGTCAGAGCACTCTCTCTCTTTGTTTTGTTAGCCGTTAGATTAATAACTCCTTTTAATCAATGGCCACGATTGAATTTCATGTCATGATTTATTGCGAGTTTATCTGTGCCAGCTTAACGTCACAAATTGATTTTACCGAGTAATAAGGGATAGATTGCTTGCTGAAATAGACAAGAATCTTTTCAGCGAGTTTGAATTAACAATCTAGCTACTTGCTGAAAGTTCCCCCTTACTTAGATATCTCATATTTTCTAAGTTTAAAAGATATTTCTGATTTCCCGTATCAGTAAATTCTTTTTGCAATTTGAGACATCCTTTGGTAAATCTGAGAGATGAGATTTTGCTCTTTTTCTGAATTCCCGTTTCAGAAAATTCCTTTGATACTTGAATACCTGTTTCAGTATCTTTTGATTGTCTAAGTACCCGTCTCAGCAATCCTTAAGTTCTTTCACTTACTGAGTTCCTGTCTCAGCAAGTGATCAAGTTTCCTAACAAATACCTGTTTTGAAGGAAA
>CM051457.1:50750993-50880752 GCA_028274465.1 Plantago ovata
ATCAACATCATCACACTTTGCAGTGTCAAGATATGACGAGGAGGCATAGGTTTTTCAGTGATTCGGTCGTTTTTTCAACACAACTTTCGCTGTGTTTGGGGTCAGAGAAGTCCCGGAGCAATGCGTGGTTCAGCACTGTCAACCTTTGACGATTTTGAGGACTTAGATGACTGTCTCTTGGGAGCCATTTCTTTATATAGAGCAAAAATTGTACGAAAAAGATAGTTTGCTTTTTGACGGAGGTACAGTAGTTCAGGCTAGAAATTGCAGAGAAAGGAAATGTGAGTTAAAGAATTTTGTCATTTCTCTAACTCCTTCTTTATATAGTGTCTCTGGTGTGTGAGAAACTCAATCGATTTGAGTTCTCTCAGCAAGGGTAAAACAGAGAAACACTGGAGATAGTGGAGCCTTTGCATTGAATGCGTAGTGGCCCACTAACTAAAACCGTCAGAGCACTCTCTCTCTTTGTTTTGTTAGCCGTTAGATTAATAACTCCTTTTAATCAATGGCCACGATTGAATTTCATGTCATGATTTATTGCGAGTTTATCTGTGCCAGCTTAACGTCACAAATTGATTTTACCGAGTAATAAGGGATAGATTGCTTGCTGAAATAGACAAGAATCTTTTCAGCGAGTTTGAATTAACAATCTAGCTACTTGCTGAAAGTTCCCCCTTACTTAGATATCTCATATTTTCTAAGTTTAAAAGATATTTCTGATTTCCCGTATCAGTAAATTCTTTTTGCAATTGAGACATCCTTGGTAAAATCTGAGAGATGAGTTTTGCTCTTTTTCTGAATTCCGTTCAGAAAATTCCTTTGATACTTGAATACCTGTTTCAGTATCTTTTGATTGTCTAAGTACCCGTCTCAGCAATCCTTAAGTTCTTTCACTTACTGAGTTCCTGTCTCAGCAAGTGATCAAGTTTCCTAAAAATACTTTTTGAAGGAATTACTTGCTGAATGCCTGTTTCAGCAATCATGTTGTGACTTATCATTTCTTAGAAGAAATCAGTGACTTGGTCTTTTGGACAGGAATACTTTGGCTTGCTGAATACCTGTTTCAGCATTCTGCCAAGTGTATCCTTTATTGAGGTAGTTCAATCAATCCAAGGTTATACCTTAGCATTGCGAACCTATTATCCGGTAGGGGCTTGGTAAAGATGTCAGCAAGCTGATCTTCAGTACCTACTTTCACAACCTCAATATCACCTTTTTCCACATGATCTCTAATGAAATGATGTCTATAATATCAATGTGCTTGGTCCTAGAGTGAAACTTAGGATTTTGCGTAATTGCAATAGCACTTGTATTATCACAAAAGATGGTGTTTTCTTTGCAGAAATACCATAATCTCTTAATTGTTGCTGAATCCATAGGATTTGAGCTGTGCAACAACCAGCTGCAATGTATTCAGATTCTGTAGATGAATTGGCGACACACGTTTGCTTCTTGCTGAACCATGATATTAATCTAGTACCCAAAAACTGACAAGTTCCAGAGGTACTTTTTCTATCAAGAGTTGATCCACCATGATCAGCATCAGAATAGCCAACCAATTCAAGTCCAGAATCTTTTGGATACCATAATCCAACATTGACTGTACCTTTAACATTTCAGTATTTTAATTGCCTTTTTGTAGTGTGATTCTCTTGGATCCGATTGGAATCTTGCACACACACAAACAGCATACTGAATGTCAGGTCTACTTGCTGTTAAATACAACAAGGAACCAATGAGCTTCCTATACTTGTGTTCTTCAACACTTTTGTCCTCTTTAGTATAGCCCAATTTGGTACCAACACTCATAGGGATCTTTTCAGGTTTTCATCCTCTTTGATCCTAAACTTTATGAGCATTTCTTTCGCATACTTTGCTTGATTTATGAATATTCCATCTTTGAGTTGCTTGACTTGCAACCCTAGGAAATAATTCAATTTTCCCATCATACTCATTTCAAACTTATTTGTCATGAGTTTGGCAAAATCATCACAAAGTTGCTTGTCCTTAGATCCAAAAATTATGTCATCCACATAAATTTGAACTAAGATTAATTTACCATCATGGTTCATGGTAAAAAGAGTTTTGTCAACTTCACCTTTCTTGAAACCATTTTCCAGCAAGAACTTAGCTAAGGTATCATACCATGCTCTTGGTGCTTGCTTTAGACCATATACAGCTTTCTGAAGCTTATATACCATCTTGGTTTCTGAGGGAAGTTCAAAGCCAGGGGGTTGTTCTAGGTAGACTTCTTCAGCAAGTTCACCATTTAAGAATGCACTCTTAACATCCATTTGGTAAACAATGAAGTCATTGTGAGCAGCAAAGGCCAAGAAAAGCCTAATTGCATCCAATCTTGCAACTGGAGCGTAAGACTCATCATAGTCCAATCCTTCAGTCTGACAGTAACCTTGAGCAACTAAGCGTGCTTTGTTTCTTGTTACTTCACCAGACTCGCTCAGCTTGTTTCTGAACACCCACTTTGTACCAATAGCTTTCTTATTTTCAGCAAGTGGCACAAGTTTCCAGACTTTGTTTCTTTCAAATTGATCCAATTCTTCTTGCATTGCCTTTATCCATTCAGAATGCTTCAAAGCTTCTTCTATGGTTTTAGGTTCAATTTCTGAAACAAAGCAAGAGAATAAAGATTCTACTTCTACGACAGTTGCTTCTTCAGCAAGTCCTTGAGTAGCTTTGGATCTAGTCACTTGGCGTTTATTAATATCGCCAATCATATCCGTAGAGGGATGATCTCTAATCCATTTATTAACAGGTTTCCTGTTTGTTGGATCAGGATATGTTTGCTCATCAGCATGTGACTCTTCAGTATGTACTTGTTCAGTACTACTGGGAATTTGTGTCTCTGCTGAGATTTGATCGTCAGCAACTGCTTGTTCAGCATTGCTGGGTTGAGATATTTCATCAGCAGGCACTGGAGATTGCGTAATTTCAGCAACTTCCGGAGCAACCGCATCTTTTGCTGGAAATTCTTTGTCGTGAACTATATTCATCTTGTCATGACTCGGGGGAGGAGAATCATTGTCAGAATCATCATTTAGTTCAATTGACTTGATTTGCCTAGCATCAGATTCAGTTCTTTGCTCATGTATGATTAGCTTTTTCATACATTCTGATATTTCTTCTTCAGCAGGCACACCTTGCGTCTTTCGTAGAATACAACATGCACAGATTCTTCAATCTTTTGTGCCTTTTTGTTGTAAACTCTGTAAGCTTTACTATGCAAAGAGTAGCCAAGAAATATCGCTTCGTCTGCCTTTGGTTGAAATGTTCTTAGGTATTCTCTACCATTGTTAAGAACAAAACACTTGCAACCAAATACTCTTAGATGAGTGATGTTAGGAGGTCTTCCAACAAACAATTCATAAGGAGTTTTGTTGTATTCCTTAGTAATCAAACATCTATTCTGAGTATAGCAGGCGGTATTAATCGCTTCAACCCAGTAAGCCTCACTTATCTCAGTGTCAGCAAGCATTGTTCTTGCGGCTTCCTTCAGGGTACGATTCTTCTGTTCAGCAACACCATTTTGCTGTGGTGTCCTTACTGAGGATAACTGATGTTGAATACCTTTGGAGGTACAATATTCAGTTATGTACTGGTTTACAAACTCAGTACCATGGTCTGTCCTTATGACTCTTACCTTGTCATTTTCATGACTTCAAGCTTATTCAGCAAGTTAGGTATTTCAGTCTTGGTTTCAGATTTGTGCTTGATGAATACTACCCAAGTGAATCTTGAATAGTCATCTACCACGACTAGACCATACTTCTTACCAGCATAGCTTGTTGAAGAAGATTCAAACAAGTCCATGTGCAAGAGTTGTAAAGGTTTTGTAGTTGACGGTACTGCCTTGTTCTTGAAAGAAGATTTGGTTTGCTTTCCTTGCTGACATGCATTGCAAACACCATCCTTCTTAAAAGTAACCCTAGGTAATCCAACTACAAGTGCCTTTTTAGACAGCTTATTCAGCGTCTTGAAGTTTAGATGACTTGTTCGTTTATGCCATAACCATGCTTTTCAGCAAGGCAATCATGATCTGAGACAAGGCATTTTTCAACGTTTGCTGAAGACCAATCAACGGTGTACAATCCTCCTGATCTTCTTGCAATCATTATAACCTTTTTAGTCTCAAAATCTACAAGTTTACATTCATCACTTTTAATTTCGATGAAGTATCCTTTGTCAGCAAATTGACTCATGCTGAAAAGGTTAAACTTAAGATTTTTGACATAAAGAACTCTAGAAATGGTTATACATCCCAACTTCACATCACCATAGCCTTTTGTAGATCCGGAGCCTCCACCAGCAAACCTTATTGTTGGACCTTTAGACCACCGTCTATAGTTTATAAGGTTATTCTTGTTGCCCGTCATGTGCTTTCCACAACCACTATCAAAGTGCCAGATTGCTTCGTTTGTCTCCGTGGCTGCAGTCTGCACAATCAAGAGCAAACAAGTTAATTATCCATTGATGTATGTCCATTAACATGTTCAAGAATGCGTCCAGTGGAAACCCAAGTCTGAAGTTTTCAACTTTGACTTGTTTTCTACTTGCTGAGGAACTAGGAGGTTTTGAGCTAAAAGACTTTTGACTCGTGCTGGTCAAATCCACTTTCTGATGTGGTGTCTTGCTCTGTTGACCTTTTTGCTGAGCATACTTTTCAGTAAGTTCTTTTCTAGCAAGGTTCCTTCTAGTCCTAGCATTGGGAGTCTTTTCAGAACTCTTAGACTTGGTTTTCTTCATCTCTTTGAAGTATCTTTGCTGACTTTGCTTATACTCATGAAAGAGTTGACTTTGCTTGGTTTTGAAACCGAGTCCACTCTTTGGAGAATGCTGAGCTTTAGCATCAGCAACCTTACTTGATTCAGGTTTGTCAGCAAAGGACTTCTGATTACTTTTGGTAATCTTGCCTTTAGACTTAACAACTTGCTTTTCAGCAACTTGTTTGGCGGAATGCTTCACGACATTCTTTTTCTTTCCAGTTTGCTTCACAGCAACCTGTTTTCCTTTTAAAGTCTTGTTACTTTGAGCAGCAACAGCGGGCTTTATGGTCATAGGTACTTGATTGCATGTTCCAGCAACCTTAGTTTGACCAAACTGATAGATCACTGGTGAACTACTATCAGTAGCACGTACAAAGGAGATAGGTGATTTATCTTTTCTCAAGATTTCTACGTTATCACCTTCACACGTTGCTCCTAAACCTTCTTTCTGAGATGGATCTCTCAAATAAGAGTTTAGTTCAGTCAGCGTATTACTCACTTCCACATAAGATTTGAAATTGATTTTCATCTTTTTCATTTCTTGGATTTCAGCAAGTAACTTTAGAATTGAGGACTGATACTCTTCTAATTCTAACGCCATTTGAGAATTTTTCTCTGCAGCCTCAGCAATCAACTTCTTAAGACGCCTTATTTCAGCATCCTTTTCTTCTGTCTCTTCCTTCAGCAAAACGTACTTTTCAGTAGTTTGCTTGGTCAGAGTTTCAGCAAGTTGAAGTTTTTCTTGCTGTTTGCTGAGAGTTTTCTCAAATCTTTCGATTTCTCCTTGAATCTTGTCAAGGTCAATCTCGTCTTCACTTTCTGAATCAGAGTCAGAGGTAGAATCATTTACCTGACCGGCCATGAGGCAGAATTCGTAGTTCGACACATCTGGATAAGCTTCCATAGCTATTCCACACACTTCTTTGCCAATCTCCACGTCTAGAGTGGCTTCCTCATCGTCGGTGTCTGAACTTTCATCCTCACTGTCTTCGGAGCTTGTCTCAATGCACAATGCATCGATTTTTGCTTGAAGCTTCTTATTTTCTTCAGCAATGAAAGCTCTTTTGAACTTTTCTTCTTTTCAGCAGATTTGCCTTTCAGCAAGGGGCAATTAGCTTTGAAGTGTCCAGGCTTTTTGCAGTAAAAACATAGATCATTTCCAACTGCTGGCTCTTCTGATGATGTAGCTTGCTGAGCTTGCTTGTTCAGCGAGCTAGTGTCATTCTTGTACTTATGGTAGTTATTACCAAGATGCTTTTTCAGCTTCTCTTTTGCTTTTCGCCTTTCAAGTTCCTTACTAATGAATTTCTTCATGTTTTTAACAACTAAAGCATTTTCATCAGCAGGCTCTTTATCATTCTTCTTTTCAGAAGATGACGGCTTTGCAGCAAGAGCAATGTTTTGCGATTTTCAGCAAACACATTTTCTCTTTGCTTTGTCTCATAATTGGCAGTAGCAAGATGAGAGAACAACTCAGTTGGTGTAATGTCAGGCATTCCTTGATTATAATAGAAATTTTGAGTATGGATCCATTCTTGATTCAAACTCCTGATGATAGTTTTCACTTTCTCAGAATCTGAATAAAGATTTCCAACACCCAGCGCTGCCATTTCACTAACAAGAGTTGTGAATCTGAAGTCCAAGTCTTCCAGTGACTCATTAGCACCTTGCTTAAAGTTTTGAAACTTCAGCTTAAGTACTTCAAGTTTGTTTTCCTTGGTCTTGTCAGATCCAGCACAAAGATCTTGAACCATTTTCCAAGCCTCCTTAGCAGTCTTGGCACCCCACAGTTTGCACTGTATGGTATCCGGAGTTGATCTGATGATGATATTTCTTGCTTGGCCATCAAGACGGAATCTCTTAGCTTCGTCAGAAGTCCATTCCTCTCTTGGTTTAGGCACAACCGTATCTGATGGTTCGCCTTGGATGGTTTCCTTTCCAGCTTCAGTGGTTTTATGAGGGAAACTCCTTTCAATCTTGGTGATCTTGATAGGTCCATCATTAATGACGGTGACCATCTCATCACTAATGGCCTCAAGATGTAACATCATGTTGTTTCGCCATTTCTCGTAATTTTCCAGCTTCAGCAAGGGAGCATCTCCTAAAGACATCCTGTCAGCAAAGCACTACCAAACTTGATCAAGTGAAAGTGATTTAAGGAAAGCACTTAAGGGGATCTAGGTTCAGTGCAGAAGGCTAAAGAACTTGGCTCTGATACCACTTGTTGGTCCCTTCAAACAACAAGAAAAGACTAGAGGGGGGGGGGTGAATAGTCTTTTCAAACTTTTGTCGTTTAAAACTTTCTCAGCAAGTACTTATTACTTTTCAGTAATGAGATTGCTGATACTTAACTTTCTCAGCAGGCGTAAGTTACTTTACAGTAGCTTGGTTTGCTGATACTTAAAATCAGAGAGCGGAAGTCTTTGAAACAATAAGTGCTTTTTCAGCAAGTAAAGTGTTTCAGCAAGTGATGTAAGTGACTGTGTACAAACAGATAAAATTTGCTGAAAGCTAAATGCAGTAAGTAAATCACACAAACGCTTTTAGAGTGGTATCTGAGAGTGGCGTAATCTCCCAACTAATCCACTTTGTCCTTTCTAGGACTGAATCCACTAAGATATGATTGAGGTTCCTTACAATCTCCTATCTAAAGCGATTCAACAGAAACCAAAGCACACTTGCTTTGTCTCCAACCTAAACTAGAGAACTCAACCTTGTTCTCCACCAAACTTGGTACTCTTAATCAGCAAAACTATGCTTGATTAAGTTCCCCCTGAATATCACGCCTGAAAGGGTGTATTTTCAGTTAGAGAGTTTTGGGGTGAGATAACTTAATTATAACTTATTCAGTTACAACAAGTAATCTAAGAAACACAACTTGGAATACTTTGCAGTAAACAAGTTTGATTGTTTCTGGTGACAAGACTTGTTCTTGTTCGAAAGAAAGAACACTTAACTAATTTCTTAGCCGAGTTTGTTCTACTTCTTCACAAGTAGTTTTTTCAAGCTTTAAGTCTTGGAACGGATCAATGGCAGTAAGAGTGTTTGAAGGTTTGTGAATTTTAAGCACAAGTGAGAGTTTGATCACGTTGTTGACACCCTTCAACTCTTTGCCGGATGACCTCTATTTATAGTGCAAGTAAGGAGCCGTTTGAATTTCAAATTCTAAGGCTTTTGTTCCTTAACATGTCACTATCTTGCTTTTGTACTTTCAGTAGCAACCTTTGTTTGTCTTCTAGTCTTTATGTCCTTCGCGTGTAAGCTTTGCATTAAATGCACCTTTGAATAGAATTCAAACAGTAACAATGGAGCGCAAAATCACGTACATTCAGCAAGAGGTCACATATGTTCATCAGCAAGTGTTTATTCTCAGTTTCAGCAAGCACAACCTACTCTGTCTTTCAGATTTTCACTTATGCAATGCTGTTGCTGAAAATTTCACTTTCTGAGCAACACGTGCCTTACCAGTCTTCAGCAATCTTCAAGTCTTCAAGTCTTCAAGTCTTCAGATCTTCAAAAGTCTTCAAGATTCTGACCGGTTTCTTATTTGCTTCAATAATTTGTTTATAATAAACAAAATACATCTTCAGCAAATGCTTCAATAGGTCATTTTCTTTTCAGAAAATAAGTTACATCAAAGCTAAGCATCAATAAGATATTTTCTTTTCAGAAAATAAAATACATCATACGCTAAAGTGTCAATAAATTAATTTCTTTACAGAAATTAAAGTACGTCATCCACAAGGATAAAAACTTATCTAACACCTATCTAAGTCATCAGCAAACGTTCCTCTTTTACAATGTCCTTTAAAAATTCTAAAATCCTATGGACCTCAAGAGTACTAGTTACTGGACTGTTCTTAATTTAGCATGGTTAATTGCTCATCAAAATTACAAGTTTCCTAACATACTATATATCTAATTTTACACGTTCTATATTAGATGCCACGTACATTGGGTGTTTCCTTTTTTTAGGCCTGGCAAGCCAACTGGTTGTTTCCTTTTCTTTTCATTTATTGTTTCTTACGGTTGTCTTAAACGTGTAGATCATGGGGAGGCCAAAGAAACTGGGGAAGCTGTTGGCGGCCATCAGCCGTAGCTACGCCGAGCCAGACTCGCCATTCCGCACCCCTTGTAGTCAGCCGGAGTCGGGGGGGGGACCTCCGCGTCTCATGTCAGCAAGACCCAGTCACCTGACCCCCATTCTAGCAGCAGTGCAGGGTCTACTGGCTCCGACGTGTTTGCAAACCTGCCGGATGATGGGTACAGGGGGGAGGAGTACAAGGCGGGTGAGCGGATGAATGGCAAGCTCGTCGTGTGGCCCATGTCTGGGCATGTGTAAGTACATGAATAGGTCTTTACTTGGTATTGTATGTTTTATTTAGTTGGATTAATTTGTGTATGTTATTGCAACAGGATGATGCCGAGGGATGCTGCAAAGTTCATCAGCAAGGGATCCACGAAGAAAGTGGATCTCCCACCACTTGGAGCCCAGTGGCATACTTTCACTCCGGAGCGGAAGACGGAGATTTGGAATGCTCTCGAGGTTAGTAATCTTTCTTCTTCTCTTATGGTTTAAGTGGTATGTTCTCAATTACTTGGGTGATATGTTAGTCACCGTGTGTTAGTTGAAATAGGACAATGTGCAATTGTTTCGGTGATATGTTTTTCACCGTGTGTTAGTTGAAATAGGACAATGTGCAATTGTTTGGGTGATATGTGATGAACGTTGGATTGTCGGGTTCCAAGCAATCAAATAAATTTGTATTTAGCCAAAGGCAATTCACAACTACAACGAAAACCATAGTGTAGCAGTAGAATAACCTCGAGTGTAGATCTCTAAGAACTATAACTAGCTTTATCTAATCTAACTTAAAAATATAAAACAGCAGACGACATAGCAAAGGTTTTTCTTAACAGATAATGGAGATTGGTGATAGTATGGTCATTCAAAGCATAAAGGTTAATAATCATGCGTAAATTCCTCGGTTTTGCATGGAGATCTTTGATCAATGAATTGTCCAATTGTGTTCCGTAATTATTCAACACTACGAAGATATAGATTTAGATAGATCAAAGAAATAAAGCAATAACTCAGAGTATAATGCGCGATATAGCCATTAGCATAATTATTAACCCTTTGCTAAGAAATCACATACTATCACCGACGAGAAGTTTAGCTACTCATACTTGTCATGCATTCAACAGAAATCATACCACGAATGAATGAAAACATGATGAAAGATATATAAATATAAATAGAAAAACTGTAAGATACAATGTTACCGAAGGTTGTCAATCTCCGAAGAATCGCAATCTTACAAGCTCCAAACTGCTAAGAAAAACTATCTCCTAAGCTAAGAACCCCCAGAACAGGCTCTGGAGAATTCCTACCTAAAACTACAGAGAAAGGTGAGAGAAAAGGTCTGGAAAACTATGAAAAACAGAGAAAACTGAGCAACTATATATAGGCATTCGGCAGGTGTGGGGCGAAGGGCCCCACACACCGGGCGATTCGCCTGGTGTGGGGCGATTCGACCCACGTCCCGGGCGACTCGCCCGGGAGTGTTTTTCGGCCAGATACGCGTTTTCAACGCGTTTTTGGATTTCTTCCCCTTTTCGGACTCGGTTTTTGCCTTCTAGTAACCTTTTAGCCTTCAGACTCGACCCCTAGACTTCAAATCCTATCCGGAATCTTTCAGATACTCCAATTAGGCCTTCGGAACACCAATTCCTTGTCTACTTCAATATAATTGCCCGGAAAACCTCGTTTTTCAAACAAGACCTGTAAAATACAAACTAAAGGGAAACGTGACACTATTCTAATAAATGCACTAAAATATAGCTAAATTAACATAGAGGATAGCTAAAATAGGTGAAAAAGTCTCAAATGAAAGTGTAAAATACACATTCATCAAACTCTCTGAACCGAACCTTTGCTTGTCCTCAAGCAACTAAGCTAGACTCTAATGCAAAAAACAATGCAACACGAAAAATGGAGTCTCATGCTAAATGAAATGAACTAATCTACTGAATCTATCAAAAAAAACTTATGAACAAGAACCATATAAGTCATAACATGAGTACAGGTTGAAGAATGTCTCGATTGACTCATACACATCCACATAAGCACTTATGTCAAGACAAGATAGTCTCTCGTAACATTCTCTACCTGGACCTAGTCAGTGACGACGTAATGAAACATGTTAGAATACAAATGGTTGTCCCGTGCCTATGAAACTGAGGACTTACTGCTGTTCACCAAGTTAAGACTTTTCCTCAAAGAGGTCGAACCAATACTGGCTCTCATCAAACGAAGGAGGGTTCCCTAAAAAAGATAACACTCCCCTATTCTACCCATCTCTCAAGCAAAGCCTTAAGCTATTCACCACTTCCTGAATGGCAGGACGAGGGTGGTCTAGAACAGATGAAACTCAAACAAAAAGAAAAGATAGAAAATTACAACACGATTACGAACATTACAAGAATTGAAAAATGAGACATAACACTTTGCTAAACTGCTTTTTGGCTTTTTTGGACCCTTCTTTGCTTTGTTTGGGGTCTTTTCTTTTTTTCTTTTTTTCTTTTCCGGTTTTTTTTTATTTTTTTCCTGGAATTTTTCTTTTTCTTTTTTTCGATTTTTTTTAGCCAGCAGTAGCGCAACGAAAAAGAAACAATAACACACAAACGACCTCCCCAAACCTATTCGAAAGAATAGGTTGGAGTACAAAATTTACGAAAAGAGGAAAAAATAAACTCACAACACATACTAAAAATGAAAAACAAGTCTAACGATAGCGTAACCCCCTCCCCAAACCTATTCGGAAGAATAGGTTGCAAACAAAGGATCACACAATCTCACACTACCTCCTTCCTAGGCATTTAGCAATCTCAAAGCAAGGTGAAGACTTGTTGCCTCTTAGGTACATAATTACTCGGGAAAACAACCATAAGACCCTAACATGCATCATCCTATTATAAAGGCCTTCGTGAACCGCAGTAGAGAAAACACCACTAAGTGATGTCGAGACTACCAAGCTTAACTAAGTGCAATACATAAATGTGACAAGCCAAGCGAGAAAAACCTCAAACAAATTCATAGAGATGAAGCATACGATTAATGTCATAATTAGTTAATCTACCCAATAAAAAAGTTCAAAAAAATTGGCAATAAACTCCACATAAAACATGCAAGACTATCCTAGGATGAATGTAGTGTATGCAACTAAAAACTAAGAAAGCAGTAAACGTGCAAATGCAAATAAAAAACAAGATACCATACTCAACATCACAAAGCCAAACAATACTTAACATCATAGTTCACATCCCATCCCCCTCATGAAACTTAAGCTAGTCCCTAGCAAAAGAGAATGAGTAAATAAAAAGTGATACTAGATGTTACCGAACGGTTTGGCCTCGGTCGGCTGAGTATTCAAGAGTACCTCCCCACGGTGGCCGCCATTCTCTTGGTCCGATGTAGCAAAGAGACCTAGGAAGCTTCAAAGATCTCACCAAGGTGAATGGACTGGTTTGCTTTGCAGTCATATCCAATAAAGACTTCATCAATAGGAGGACATTCACTTTGACTTCATTGAGGTGCTTGTCTAGTGGTGACTCCTGTGTACCTTGCTTGTCAAGCTTTCCACTTCGGAGGAGTAGATTCACCTCTTTGTACTCAAGAACCTCAGTAGTAACGGAAGGAAGTGGCTTTGGATTGATGCGAATGTCTGCGAGTAAAGAAACAGGGGAGCTGGGGTCGTCCAGCTCTGCAGAACCGCCCCCCAGCTCACTGGTCATGGGAGGCGGTTCGCCCCCCATGTTGGGCGAACCGCCCCCACCTCCAGGGGGCGTCGCCTTCCAATCCTTCATCCTCTTCAAGTTTTCGAACCTCTTCTACTTCCGCACATTTTAACAAGCTGAATTCTTCCGTAAGATGCTCAGTTACTTCAACTTCTTCAATAACTTTTGCTATACGAAGGTCATCTTCAACTTGCTCGGCATGTGCAATTTCATCTTCCTCACTGATTTCTTCGACTTCAAAATACTCCTCGGATGAGCTTCCTGCTTCACCTCGATCTACTTCCTTTCTGGTGATGTGAATTGGTATGACCTCATCAGATTGTGTTGAACCTCTGGCGTACTTACGGAGGACTTCTTCTGCCTCGTCGACCGTACATTCTCCCAGACCGCCGCTCAACCTATCCATTCTAAGTCGTTCCTCTTCACGAAGTCCACCGACAAAGCACCAAATCAACTCCCCATCTTCGAAACGGTGATGGGGGCACTCACGTTTATACATCTCAAAACGTTCGTAGGCGTCACAAAACTGCTCATACTCTCCTTGCTCGAAATATTGGATCCTATCACGTAAGACAATCGTCTCATGATAAGGCATGAACCGAGCCAAGAACTCCTCTACTACTTGGCCCCAAGTTTTCAGCGATCCTGGTTCTAACCTTGCAATCCAACGCCTCGGATCATACCCAAGAGTAAAAGAAAATAATTTCCTGCACAATTGGTCCTTAGTAAACCCTTCTACTAGAATTCTTTCTATTTCCTTCTCATAGGATCGAATGAACTCCATGGGTCCATCCCTACCCCATCTTAGTACCTTGGTAAGTACCTCACCATGGTTTCCGTCACCTCATACCTCCTTAACTCATCTTCCATGTATACGGAAGATCCTCTCTTCACCTGCGAGAATTGGGGTGTCATGCGAGCGCGCATGGACATCATACCTGTATTTCTGTAGTAAGAGTAACTCAAAACTAAAAATTAGTTCTATTAGCGTAATCAAACACAATATAACTAAAATTTCGAGAGCACAAACACGCAAGGTAACCAAGATCAGATTAGTTGAATTTACTGAAGAAGATAGGAGGAAAGAAATAGGGTAAGAAAGTGAAATTTCTGAGAGACAATCCAAGAGCTGTTCTGGGAGCTGAATGCTGAAAATATAAATAAGCTAAACAGAAAAAAGGAGTATAGTCCCCGACAACGGCGCCAATTTGATGAACGTTGGATTGTCGGGTTCCAAGCAATCAAATAAATTTGTATTTAGCCAAAGGCAATTCACAACTACAACGAAAACCGTAGTGTAGCAGTAGAATAACCTCGAGTGTCGATCTCTAAGGACTATAACTAGCTTTATCTAATCTAACTTAAGAATATAAAACAGCAGACGGCTTAGTAAAGGTTTTTCTTAACAGATAATGGAGATTGGTGATAGTATGGTCATTCAAAGCATAACAGGTTAATAATCATGCGTAAATTCCTCGGTTTTGCATGGAGATCTTTGATCAATGAATTGTCCAATAGTGTTCCGTAATTATTCAACACTACGAAGATATAGATTTAGATAGATCACAGAAATAAAGCAATAACTCAGAGTATAATGCGCGATATAGCCATTAGCATAATTATTAACCCTTCACTAAGAAATCACATACTATCACCAACGAGAAGTTTAGCTACTCATACTTGTCATGCAATCAACAGAAATCATACCACTAATGAATGAAAACATGATGAAAGATATATAAATATAAATAGAAAAACTGTAAGATACAATGTTACCGAAGGTTGTCAATCTCCAAAGAATCGCAATCTTACAAGCTCCAAACTGCTAAGAAAAAGTATCTCCTAAGCTAAGAACCCCCAGAACAGGCTCTGGAGAATTCCTACCTAAAACTACAGAGAAAGGTGAGAGAAAAGGTCTGGAAAACTATGAAAAACGGAGAAAACTGAGCAACTATATATAGGCATTCGGCAGGTGTGGGGCGAAGGGCCCCACACACCGGGCGATTTCGCCTGGTGTGGGGCGATTCGCCACACGTCCCGGGCGACTCGCCCGGGAGTGTTTTTCGGCCAGATACGCATTTTTGACGTGTTTTTGGATTTCTTCCCCTTTTCGGACTCGGTTTTTGCCTTCTAGTGACCTTTTAGCCTTCAGACTCGACCTCTAGACTTCAAATCCTATCCGGAATCTTTCAGATACTCCAATTAGGCCTTCGGAACACCAATTCCTTGTCTACTTCAATATAATTGCCCGGAAAACCTCGTTTTTCAACCAAAACCTGTAAAATACAAACTAAAGGTAAACGTGACACTATTCTAATAAAATGCACTAAAATATAGCTAAATTAACATAGAGGATAGCTAAAATAGATGAAAAAGACTCAAATGAAAGTGTAAAATACACATTTATCAATATGTTAGTCACCGTGTTGTTAGTTGAAATAGGACAATGTGTAATTGTTTGGGTGATATGTTAGTCACCGTGTTATGTATATGTTAGTCTGAATTTTGTATACTTTCTGAAATGTAGGAGAAGTTCTTCCTCCCCAACAAGTTCAAGTCGGAGTTGTGGTATGCCTTCGAACATGAAGGCTTCGAAGCCTTCCGGAAGAAGGTCGCCAAGATCAAGGCATCGGGGAAGAAGCCGGGGTGGATTGGGGAGGAGGAGTAGTGGCCCCTGTGGAAGAAGTATTGGGAGGAGAACCTTCAAGCCCAGAAGCTGTCGGAGCAGAACAGGGAGAACCGGGCCCATAATCCACCGGATGGGACAGGCTCGATGAAGCATCGACTGGGTTCGAAATCCCAGTTGGCGCGCCACCTGGACACGGTAAGTCACGTACTTTGTTATAGTTTCTTTTTCTTTCTTAAGTCTTATTTCAATTCAATCATTACTTTATTAATTTATATATACTTGATGAAGACATCGGAGGGGATGGAGCAGACCATGTGGGAGCACTTCTGTGAGGCTCACGGGGAGCTGGATAAGGATGGCAAAATGATCTTTTCCGCTGATAGGGCCAAAAAATTCGCGGTAAGTTTTATATTTTTTCGATTCCTGAGCTCTTGTTGAATATTTGATTCTTCGATCAATAACGTACTAATTAAATCTTAATTGTTTGTTTGAATTTTCAGGCGGAGTTCCTAGCCAGGACTGAGAACCTTGATCTCACGGCCGAGGAGGAGAACGCCATATATCTCGAGATTGTGAATCTCGATGATAAGGGGCGTGTCTTCGGCATGGGCAACCTCTCGCAGGTGATAGCGGAGACGGTGAATCAGGGTGGCTCCACCTCCAGCTCCTCCAAGCGCCGAAGGGGACAAGCCAATGTGCCTCCCGAGTCCTCCAGGAGGAGCAGCAGCTGAAGATGACTGTCCAGGAGCATGTGTAGGAGATTGCTCGGTTGAGGGCAGAGCAGGCGAGGATGAGGCATGGATTCAAGAGATCCATCGAGTGGCTCATGGCGCAGTATGCCCCCCCTCCCGGTGGAGCGCCACCTCCCGACTTCTTCATGTTCGATGATGCCGATGCCCCCACCCTCAGGATCTCAGCAGTAGTACTCTTTTTTTATTTTTCGAACAATTTTTTTCTATTTCGAACAATTTTTTTTTCATGTTCCTTTGCTTAGGACAATTAGTACTTTCATTTTATTAATGCTTAGAACAAATTTTTCTTTTGTATATAATGTTTAGTTACGAAAATGTTTACGTATTTGCGGTGTACAACTACAAAAAAATTAATTAAAATAAAATAAATAAATAAACAAATAAAAAAAATATTCCAGACCAATTAGCGACGGATTAAACCATCCGTCGACAAATCTCGTCTGTCCAGCACCTGACACGTGTTCTAGCAATATAGCGACGGATGATTTCATCCGTCGCCATATTGTAGGGACGGATCAATTATCCGTCTCAAGTTTGGTCAACGATGAAAATAACGACGTTTACCTTTATCCGTCGCTAAAATACAGCGACAGATGAAATCATCCGTCGCTTTTCGAATTAGCGACGCCTATTTAGCGACGGACTATCCATCGCTAATGGCATTTAGCGACGGATCGCTAACATATAGTGACGGATTAAATCCGTCGCTATATCCGGTTTTTCTTGTAGTGACAGCAGGTGCAAGCAACAAATTGTGCAACCTCAATACACACTGCAGTACCTCATTGAAGTATATACTAACTGTGTGACCGGAGCGTCTAAATGCAAACATAGCTACCTGGTGCTTAGTGTGGTGGTCAAGTACTGCTAGGAATGTTGCCACCTTTTCCTCAAGAGTTACATGCAAAGAACCCCTCAGACCACCACTGTTTTCAAGTAGGTAACAAAAGGACTTGAAAGATGCCTTACTCATTCTCAGAGAATTCTTGCAATCCACATCATTTAACTCAGTTAACCTTCTCATATATTCTCTCTGTTTTTCTTTCTTGCTATTGATTCCATATAGTTTACCTCTCTTACGCTTAACTGGTAGTCGAGGCATAACATTTCTAATATAGTGCCAAAACAAAGCCAGCATCATCCCTAGATTAACAACAAAGTACGTACGGAGCAAACCTACTCGCTTTTCTTCCACAATCATCATCCTTTTAGCTATATTCCAAAACATACAACAATTGAAATCTAAATAAATGTCTAATCTTTAACACTAATCTAATCAAATTTAGTCTATATACGGTCAAAACAAATTCGAATTAGTAAGACTAAAGTATACTAAAAATCCGCCCCTTATCACGTCCAGTATCATTAAATGTGAACAGAGAGATGTTATATAACAAATATTCCTTCAAATTCAATTCATTAAGTTCAGACAAATTCTCTGTCGCACCGTTATAAATGCTAACTGACAAAACTACTAAATATAAACAGCAAAGCACTGAAATTAAAACTGGATAATTACGGATATACCTTCACCAATTTCCACCGCCTGTCGGCCAAACCGTGTAGATCTAAAATAAAAAATCAATGGAAATTATATTAAAAATCGATTATTGAACAAGTATATAAAAATTATAGACAGAATCAACGGTTTTCTTTAAAGCTTACCTTTTTTGTTCGTCTTCCCCAGCGTCCGGCAGAAACAAGAAAAGGGGTATATATATGTGACCTTATCATCCTTGTAGGGTTCTCAAGGGCATTTGGGTAACTAAATCTCACTGTACAGAGACAATTTTGTCATGGAAAACAGTATCGGAAATCACAGAATTCGGATGTATTACGATGCAGGGGGAGAGGCGTGGATTCAAAATACATCCATCGCTGTGATTTGCATTTCGGTAAAAAAAGTATAAAAATTCAGGCAGCCCAGAAATGGCAATACATGTGGACTAAAGTAAACCAAGCGCGTATTGGGGCCGGCGGAAGCCCAAAAAGGGCCTTTTCACATATAATTTACCAAAACCAATCCCACCCTGATTGAATGATTGAATCTGTGATTCATTGATCCAAAGCAAATTTAAGCAAAAGAAACAGAGCTAAGACAACGGAAAGCCAATCTTTCACTCACACCGCAAGCAATCTATCAATCACAAAAACCATCTATCAATCAAAACAATCAATCAATCCACTTTTCCTTTTCTTCTCCCCAAACAAACATTCTCACAATTTCCCCAATTCAGTTTTTCACGGTGGCTTTTCTTTCCCCTTTCGCCGCTTACTATTACCCCTTTCACCAACCGCCTCTGCCTCGCAACAACCACTCCACCGCTTCTCCCGTGGACGACGACAAGCACCGGAACCCCTCCCCTCACGGCGGCCGCGGTGCCCTACCTTCCGAGGGAGGCTGCCCTTCCGACCTCCTCTTCCTCGCCGGCGGCGGTGGCGCCGATTTTCACCCTTTCTAACCCTAACTCTACATTAGATTATTGCGTTAATTTTTTATCAGGTTTAGTGGAATTTTGTGAATGTGTGTTGATGATATGTTGACTATTAAGAGGGTTGCTACGGTGGTTTCTAATTACCAGGAGAATAATGATGCATCTTCTGTTGATTTGGATTGCGACGGTTTTAAGGGTTGTGGTCGCAATTGCCTGGGCAAATGCTGCTTGCCTGGTATGCTGCTGTTTTAATTCACATATATATATTTTTTTAATGGGAGTTTCTGTGTGGAATGAGAATCATTATTACTAGGTTAATTTGCATTTGAGCTTGTCTATTTTATTTATATGGTTGAATTAGTATGTATTACTCATCCGTTTTTTTAGATTCTATACCGGATCAGAGTTTTAGGAGGTTTTTAGAAGGTTTGTATAACTGAGTGTAGTTGTTAAGTGGCAGGACCACAATAAAGTAGTTAAAGATTTGCCAAAAATATAAACATATAGAATCTAAAAACACGGACAAAAATGGAATCGTATAGAATCTAAGGAAACATATGAGTAGTTCTTAAAAGCATTCCTTCATTCTATACAGAAGAATTGTAGTATTTCGTGTAATTTACGTTGGCGGTTTGTCTGTGAATATAGTATACGCGCTGGGACATATGTAGAAAGAAATGCAGTTGAATTTGCTCTCTAGTTTCTTGGGCAAGCTCTTAGTTCCGTTTTGTTAAAAGTGTTTTTCGGTGGATGAGAGTCGTGCATCAAGATTAAGTTAATTTACGTTTGTGCGTGTCTATATGTATATGAGAAACTTATGAAGAACAGTCGTTGAATATAACAACTCTGTGTTTATCAGATAGCTCGATGTTCTGTTTTATTAAATAATTCTGTGTGTTTGAGTCGTGTTTAGGTTAATTTCCATTTGTGCTTGTGTATATGTGTGGTTTATATGTAGTATTAGTAAATTTTGTGGAAATAATGTTGAATTTGCCCTATGCTTTCTTCTATAAGCTCATCGTTTGTTATAAAAGCATTCTTTGTCCTGTCTCTATAGATGAGAATCGTGTTTATGTTAGTTGACATTTGGGCTTGTGTGTATTTGCAACTTATGTTTTCCTAAAGCATTCTTTGTGTATATAGAGACAATGCAAGTGTGTCTGTACTGTATTTGTGCTTCCGGATATATGAATGTTCTATGTCCTAGCTTGATATGAGTTTCCTTTTTCTGTCTTCAGTTTCCAAATTGCCGCTTTATTCATTTAGTGATACTGAGCATAGCTACGCAAAGGAAGAAATCGATGGATCTTCTGATGGGGAATGTTCTCGAATGTCATTCTTGAATAATTTGTTGTTAGGGCAGTGGGAGGATCGTATGACTAGGGGACTTTTTAGGTACGACGTGACCTCCTGTGAGACGAAAGTCATTCCTGGGAAGTATGGTTTCATAGCACAGCTGAATGAGGGGCGTCACCTTAAGAAAAGGCTCACAGAGTTTTGTGTTGACAAGGTTCTTCAGCCGTTTGATGAGGAAAAGTTCAACTTCACTAAAGTGGGTCAAGAGGAAGTGCTATTCAGGTTTGAGCCAAGCAATAACAAGGCACATTACTCACCTGTGTCTGCAGTTAATGATGGAGAAAGTTCACCCAATGTTGTCGCTATCAATGTGAGTTACTTTTTGCTGATTTGGTTTTACTGTTATCGCGTGGATTTGGCGGATGTTTTCTAAAGGTAACTTGTTTTGTTTCATAGGTGAGCCCCATTGATTACGGTCATGTGCTTCTGATACCCAATGTCCTCAATTGCTTACCTCAAAGAATAGACCGTGATAGCCTCCTGCTTGCTCTTCACTTTGCCAAGGAGGCATCAGATCCCTTTTTCAGAGTGGGTTACAACAGTTTGGGTGCCTTTGCCACTATCAATCATCTCCATTTTCAGGTAATGAAGTGATTTATCATTGCGTTTTGTTTTCGCCCTTTTCAGTTTGGTGGTCGTCGGTTATGATTTCCACCTCCACTTACAGTTGGCTTGATGTGACTATTAGTTAGATGTATCTAACTGTTTCTTTTATAGGCATATTACTTGGCAGTGCCTTTTCCTATTGAGAAAGCTCCAACTTGCAGAATAATGAGCAGCAAAGAACAGTACGATACTAGGTTGGTCGTATCTGAGATACTGAATTACCCTGTCAGAGGACTTGTTTTTCAGTGTGGAAACCAGTTACATGTTCTAGCTGATGCCGTTGCCAGTTCTTGCATTTTCCTTCAAGAAAACAACATCCCATTTAACTTGCTGATTTCAGGCTGTGGCAAGAGAATCTTTCTGTTACCCCAGGTATTCTTTCTTAATTCCTCAAATATTTGTTCCTGGCCTCTAGTTTTTCTCCTTATAAGAGAAGATAAACAGTGTTTTATGTTATCAATCGTGAACGTTTGAATTATGTATCTTCTACTGCCTCGAGAAATTTTGTGTGTGTATTATTAGTAGGGTTTTACACAAATTTCCCCTGGACAATTTGTCAATTATCCAGGCAGGGCTTTTTGTAAATAACCGTGATTGGCATTAATAATATATTTTTAATCTTATATGTCTTCCTTGGGCACTATTTGGCACTGGGCAAGTAAATTTTTCTCATCCATTATGATTGATATGATACACAAAGCAAGTCCGATTTTACTTTTGTGTTTGTGCTACTCTCTGCTACCTGTTGCTCCAGCAAAGTACTAAATGTAACCACTCCTGTTAAATTGCCAGAGTTATGCTGAGAAACAAGCACGTGGAGAAGTGAGCCAGGAGCTTCTGGAAACTCAAGTCAACCCTGCTGTTTGGGAAATCAGTGGACACATGGTACTCAAGCGGAAGAAGGATTACGATGAGGCATCTGAAGAATGCGCATGGAGACTCCTTGCAAATGTCTCTCTATCTGAGGATAGATTCAGAGACATAAAAGAATCGATCCATGTGACAGTTGATTTGCAGCATGAGTATATGGCACTACAGCAGGAGAGTTCTAAGTTGCCACCTGTTACCTCACATCTGCCTGAAGATTGCCTTGTGCTGCATTAAGCACTAAAATGCTCACTGTGCGCGACTTGCAACGTTGAGCCCCTCCCTTTTGTTGGTTTTGTAAGTTAATAGGTGGTATTAGCAAATAAACGAGATCTTAGTTGAAACTGTTGTTTCCGGTACTAGTGTGATGTTAATTCTGTTGTACATTTAAACCCTTTTTCTGGGTTAGGTAGATGAAGTATCTAAATAGTCTTGAGATGATACAATTTTTTTACTTTTACTGTGGGCTCTAACAAAAGTCGATAAAGCATTAGGAACATCCTTTTACTTCCATTTCAAATTACAAAATACATCAATGGATAAAGAAATTTCACAAAGACATGTTACAAAACCAGACTGCAGTTTACGTACTTTTAACCGGTTGGACCAATCCAACACTTGGTCGAAATTTGGTCATGCAACCCCATCTCTTATTCGAATTTAGTTGGTTTGGTCCGAGTTCTTTAAACGCAATCACTTATTACAACCTACATTAGAAGAGACTATACATTCCTAAAACTTACAATTACAAGGGATACATAACATTTAACTTAAGAAGCCGATGGATTCATCATCTTCTTAAACTCCTCGAAATTTACAAACCCGTCCCCGTCAACATCAACCGACTCGATCATTCTTCGGCTATCGTCAACCGAGCAGCTCTCACCCAAGCTACTTAGCACGGCATGCAGCTCAGTCGCGGATATCTTCCCGTCCTTATCCTTGTCATACAAGTCAAACGCCTCCTTCAACTCCACCTCATTACCACTACGCGAATGGAACTTCTTGAACTCATTCAAGTCAATGAAACCGTCACCATCAGTATCCAGCTCGGACATGGCACGTTCGACCTCATCAGGGGAGTTTTCGGAGTTGCCTAGGACTTTGAGGATGGAACCTAGCTCGGTGGAGGAGATCTTGCCGTCGCCGTTGGTGTCGAATTTGTTGAACACTTGCTCGACCGCATCTGCCATTGTTGAAAAAGAGTAGTGAATTAATAGTTAGTTATAGAGAGAGGTGGATAGTTGGTTGGTAGTTATAGAAAGAGGTAGACGCGTATGGGACGCGTAGAGAGGTTAGTTTGGTTTGAGGACAAGGTATTTTCTAACGTTGACATGAAAAGTCTATATTTGTTTTGTGTCTCTTTGATAAGTGGATGGTGTGATTTCAGCCAATGGGGAATGGGGGTGATGATATGATTTCAACATCTAGTTTTATTTGTTTCTTATTAGTGGAAATTACATGGTTTCGTGCATTTTGCGGATAGGAGTCACTTTTTTATTTTCTTTAGTGGTGGTTGTTGACTTGTTTGTTAGTTATTAAAAAAAAATAAAAAAAAATAACCTGCTTGCTAGTTTTCTAATTTGCTGGTTCAAGTATTCAACTATATGACCAATTATTGGCGTCTCGTTGGTAAACTAGTGGTTTTAAAACTTTCTCCTACTTGACGATAAGGTAGGTAATAAAAGGACCAAATTTTGATGATACCGGTTCAGTCGAGTATTGTCAAATATATTAAAATAAATTAAGACTCGATATTGAATTATAGACCCTTGAATTATACGTTGTCCTCCCCGTTTCATTACAAAATTACTAAAGTAACTATTCATCGCGACCTTTGACCACGTATAACTTCTAAATTACATCAGAGAAAAATATAATAAAATTATATTATGAAATTAAATGGAGTATAGTTTCATAATCAACTTTTAATTTATATTAATACAGTTTAATTTAAAATTTATACGTGGTCAAAGGTCGTGATGAATAGTCCATTTAGGAACTTTGTAATGAAACGGAGGAAGTATGTTTTATTTTATACTTGAACTCAACTCATTTGGTTTGAATGAATTTAGTATTCTGAGAGCATGGGTTGAGTTGATGAATCAGAGGTGCATGGTTCGATCCCTAGTTGGGACATAACGCAGGTTTAGGTATGGAAATATAATGTGATATAAGATATTGTATGACAGTAATGTAGGGTAGAAGTAGTTGTAATATTGGCCGTTTAAAAAAAATATTATGAGCCATATCAAACATAAAATGCACTACAAGGAAAATGGATTTTAGCGACGGATGCTATATGTTCGCGATCCGTCGCTAAAGGCGATTAGCGACGGATTGTCCTTAGCTAAATAGGACGTCGCAAAAAGTGACGTCGCTAAAACAAAAAGAGACGGTTAAACCCAACCGTCGCAAAATAATAGCGACGGATAAACCTATCCGTCTCCCTAGTGGTCGTTGACCATTATGGAGACGGAACAAATTATCCGTCGCTAATATTTTGCGACGGTTGGGTTTAACCGTCGCTAAATGTATGGGACACGTGTCCTTCCCTGACCAAGTGCTAATAGCGACGGATAGAGTCATCCGTCGCTATATATATATATATATATATATATATATATATATATATATATATATATATATATATATATATATATATATATATATATATATATATATATATATATATATATATTTTAATTTCTGTTATTGTTTACAAATAATGTTTGTTATTCGAGTTAAAATTGAATGATCCAGAGATTTATGTTTGATGATTGACGGTACGAAACTATAAATTTCATTCAACAAACTAAAATTGTACATACATAAATACTAAAATGTACGAACATAAACATGAAAAACGAGCATCTAAAAATGTACGGAGATGCAATCCTACAATGTACGAACATAAACTAAAAATACTAAAACTACTAGCTACTCCTCTGCCTCTGCATTCTCCTCGGCCTCTGCGTTCTCCACCCCACCCAAAGCTCCAGCATGGTGGTGCGGCTGGATGAGGGGAGGGTCCCGGTTCCAGTACGCTTCCCACAGCAGCCGAGAAGCCGTGTCAATCCATAGGGGCCATTTTCCCTCCTTGCTCCAGTCAGTTTTGACTCTCATCATCGTATGCATGTGGATGCTAGATCCTCGGACCAGGAACGCATTCCACAACTCCTCTATATGAGCAGGAGGCATATAGTAGTAGTTCTGCAATATATATTCAATGTACATATAAGTGAAATGAAACACAATTTACCTAAATGTTACACTTAATTAGTGAGCGCCGCCTACTCAATAACCTAAGGTTGCGGTCTAACATAATCATGGGCACCGCCTACCCAACATCATGAATGCGGACGTAACGTTATTAAATACAAATAAAGTACCTTCAATTCCTCGAAAAACTGCTCCTTTGCGGATATAGGAAGCGTACTCCACCTTTCACCCCCACTCCCTGGCTCTGGAAGCGTATGAAATCTTCTACGGATGATGTTACCCAACTTTCTATTAGCTTAAGGCGGGTGAAACCTGTAACACATATTAAAAAAATAATTATGGATACCCACAACTATATATAAAAACTTTAAGTACAAAACTTTAAGTACAAAACTTACATGGAACCCTGCCCAACAGACAAGACAGGCAGCCCATTGTCGCCGCCCTGGGGCAGTGCTTGACCATCGTCGCCGCCCTGGGGTTGTGCTTGACCATCGACGTTCATTGTCTTGACTGTTAGTTAACTTATTGTCAGTTAATAAGTTGTCACTTAATAAGTACAGACGAGGACTCGGAAATGATGGTGTGTTAGAAGGCCAATGTGATTGTATTTTTTATACATGTAAATCATATTTAACTAACATGTCCTTGCATGACATGATTACCGCAATACAAACTTTCCTTGCTTTTCAAGACCCCGACTACACTTGATTGTTAGTTAACTTATTGTCACTTAATAAGTATAGACGAGGACTCGAAAAACAAGGAAAATTTGTAATGTTTACTCTATGGATACCAGGAAATAAAGTTCATTATTACGGTGCCTGCCTACTACAATCATTCACAACACAATAGGTGTCCAGTTAAATACAATCAATTTTCTTAAATGTCAGTAAGGCTTACCAATGGGTGCAAACCAATAAAACACTTACTGATCGACAGTAAACGTATAGTATTAGTTATCACCCAATGTAAGCCTAATCCAACACTTCCAAACTAATATATGTATATCATCATTACACCTATTCATTTCAATGAAAAACAAATGAAAAACAAACTCTTATGTGTGTTCAGTCAAATACAATCAGTTCGATTAAATGTTGGGGAGACTTTTCTATGGGACCTAACCAATGTAACACTCACTGGTCGATAGTAAGCATATACTATTAGTTAGGGCCCAAGAAAAATCTTACCAACACACAGAAACCGATTATAATAGCATCATCACACTTAATAGCTTATATAACATAATTAAAATAATTAACATAATTATAATTATCAGAACTAAGTAGGCAGAATTTTAATCTTTTTAATTAATCAAACTTAATCCAACTTAATTCAAAATTTAACAAAATATTAAGCAAATTTAACGTAAATATTAAGCATGAATATAATAACAGGAAAACAGAACTAACTTAAGCAATTTAACAACAACATAATCATAGTAAATTACAGTATAACTATAATAAATTAATACTAAATTATAGAATTATATTAAATTTCAGTTAACATAATCAATTAACAACCTCTAGTTAATTCTAACTAATTTAAAAAATTACAGAATAAATTTAAAAAAAAAAATTTAAACTGATTGTTGCTATACAACATATATAATTTACCATTTTACAACTTAAACAATCATAATTACGAAAAAAATAAAAAGGCCCAAAAATTAGGGTTAGGGTTCTAACCTTTTTTGGGTACGGTACAGATTGAATCGGAGAGGCGAAGAGGAGGTGGCTCGATCTACCAATTCAGCAAAAGAGAAGAATTAAGACAAGAAATTGAAATTGACAATGAAATTCAAATTGAGAAGAGAGAATGAGAGGAATGAACTTACCGATTGGACAGAGATCGGGAGGAGAAGAGGAGGCGGTGGTGTCGACTCCGGTAGTGGCTCCGACGGTGATGGCGTGGTGGTGGATTTTTGAGATGGGAGGAGGAGAAGGAGAAGAAGGATAAGAGATTAGGGTTTGAAGAAATGGGGAAATGATCTGGGGAGGAAGATGATCACATCTGTTTATTGGAAATATAGCGACGGATAGTCCATCCGTCGCTATTTATTTATTTTTATTTTTATTTCCCATTTTCTTTGTTTTGGTCAACTATAGTTAGTGACGGATAGATTTATCCGTCTCTAAATTGGCGACGGATGAGCAATATCCGTCGCTAAGTTAATGCCGAATTGACTCTTTCCAATGACGAATTGAGCTTAGATCGCAGTTCGTCTTTATCCGTCGCTAACGGTAGCGATCCGTCGCTAAATAGCGACGGATCCCATCCGTAGCAACTCTTCCGTCGCTACATGGCTGATTTCTTGTAGTGATGCTAGTATTCCGAGCCATTTCGGACATAAAATATGGCATAATAATTTGGACTAAATTATAAGTATCAATATCTGGTTGTGTCTTCAATTAATAACATAGTAACTGGTTATGTCTTGAGATACTTATCAATATCATTTTTAGATTGATTTTCGCTTACTGGAATTTCCTTAAAGAATGGAAAGTGATAGGTGTTGATGGGTAAATTATTAAGTCCTTCTGGTTCGTACTAATCCACGATCTTCTTGACTTTAGTTTCCTTCCATAGTTGAGAAGACCTGAAATAAACTTGAGGGGAGGTTAGTAACGGTTTTCCGGTTTATCTAGTGATCAAATCGGATAATCGACTTTACGGTTAGAGGGTTGAATGCCTCGCTAGTGTATGTAGTATTAAAGTGGGTAAGATATTGATTACCTTTAGGGGTGAATAGTGACCCCTATTTATAGTGTTTCCCAAATTGTGATAAGGCTACTGAGATTGCACCAAGTGTCAGGCCAAGATTAAATCTCAAAGGGTAAAAGCCCATTAGTTGGCCTAATGAGCCTGACCCACGTACCAAATTAGTGTTTCCATAAGGCTAAGATAGTAACTTTACGTTCCTTGGAACATTCTAGGATTTCATCCCGTCATTGTATCCGACATAGCGTCTGAGATACGGTCCGACTGGAACGTCCGAGTCCCAATAGCAATATGTGCTACAGATAACTTGTGTAATTTCACCTTAGTGTCCGATATGAGATGTGTGTCGAACACTCTCTCTTGTGGTACCGTGATTTAGGCGTTTCACAATAAGTCCGATACAAGTTGTGTGTCGGACACTCTCTCCTGTGGTACCGTGACTTTGGTGTTTCACCAATAAGTCCGATATAAGTCGTGTGTCGGACACCTTTTCTTGTAGTAGACTGATCATGGTCCTTGGAATCATACGACTCGGACAGTATGTCGGACCATGATCTCGACCAGACTCGTCTTAGGGTACCTTTGTTAGTCGGACCAGGGCACATGTATCGGACATCTGTGCCCTTTATTTCGGACCTATGTCATGCTAAGTCGTCTCTTGATTCGTACATCGAATTGGATATATTTTAACATTAATATATGTCCCCCTAGTTTCCAAGTATCTTGGTACAAGATAGTTGTGTAACTATCAGTATAGTCAGAATTCTCTGTGATTCGTACTATTTTTTTGAGGTCGAAAATTTTTCTAAATTCTGGACCGAGTTATAAGTTCTTCCACCCTCCTCCTTCTATTCCATTCCCCCCTCTTTTTCTGAAGTCCGAGTGACGTGACATTCGGGCTTCTTAAAATATACTTTGAATTTTGGAATGTAAAGATCCGGGTAATAGTATTATTTTTCGCGTCCGATTTAGAATTTTTTCTTTCATCCGACACCTCCTTTTCTTGACGTTAGAAAGGGTAATGTCTTCCGTAATCTTCGAGTCCGAGTGGTATACACTTACCCGAAAGTGCAAGTTTTTCCTTGGTAGCGTGGTAACTAGAGCCTTTCACGAATTAAAGTATAGCTACCTTGTTCATAGCTTCTGAATCTGAGTTTTTCGGCTCTTGTGCGTCAGAGTTATGCTATTAGCGACGTACTAGCGACATTTTTTCTCTATTTCCGGGAATTTTAGGGTCAAACTGTCTTTTCACCAGGTGTTTTGATCTTGGTCGTTGATTCCGATTCATCTCACGGTCAATACTAATGCTCACGTCAGCGACGCTTCGTATTCCGGTGTTGCCCTCCTATAAATAGGGGTGAAGTGGCTCATTTCTTCACTTTTCACAAACTGCAATAATTCTCTCACACTAGAATTTTGCTCTCGTTCCGATACAAGCGTCCGACATCAATCCAAGTTCAGGCACTTCACTTTTTCAAGAAATTTTCCAAGTAAGTTGTTCTCGCCGCTACTTTTTCTTCGCAATTATTTTCTTTTACATACGCCCCTTTTCCGTTAATGCTTCCCCCGCCTCACAACATGCTTTCTTTTACGAAACTTTCGCGGACTTAACAAAAATACATAAACTGACCTCTCGGACGCAACCAACCGCATTTATCTAATCTATCTTGTTCCTCCCCTCTTACGATGTCCGAGAGAAGAAATCTTGTGAACGAGGCCGAAGGGAACGAGAACATCGACATGTCGGACATTGACATGCTCAATTATCTTTCCTTGACGAAGATTCAGTCGCGCCCCAACCCTCTTCTGACAAGCCTTCCGGATCTAGATCTACCCGAGTAACTCCGCTACTGTCCGAGTCTGTTGTGCCAGACGGACATGTGAGCGATGCTTCCGAAGACGATGATCTGGGTAACACACCTCCAAATCATCGTTTAATCTTAAAGCAAAGGGAGCGTCTTCCGGCTAGATCTCCCTCTCCGGGCCCAGTTCCTCCGACACGCATTCCTCATGACATCATGATGGGAGTTGCGCGAGTAGCTGGGTTCGAATATCGAATGTCTGAACGCCAACCGGTTCCCCATCCTCCAACTATTATAGAACTTTCCAGTGACTCGGAGGGTTCTTCCCCAAAAGCCTTGGAGATACCGAGTTTGACGGACCCGACTTGCGTTCAGTCCGTCCAACCCGTCCGTAGCGTCCTTCCGAGAGGATTTACATCACATACCATATTGGAAAGCGATGAAGATGATGATGTTCTTGTCAGCGATGAAGACGAGGCCGAGGAAGAGATTGAAGGTCCGAGTGTGGACAATATTCCTGGAGGTGTTGAACTCGATGCCAAGGGCCGAGTTATAAAAAAGACAAAGCGTGGGGAGTCGAAGGGTCCAGAAGCTAGGAGGAACAAATTTCCTCGGGCCGTTTCTGCGGTAACTCATCCAGATCCTGATGGCGAGCTAAACGAACTTGGCTCTACTCCCACTTGTTTCTCTGCTGTTCATGAATCCGAGCTTGATCGGATCAGATACGAGTACTCGATACCCGATTCCTTAGAAATCATTGCTCCTGATGCCAAATACACCTTCTATAACCCACCCGTCGGATCTATGTCCGTACATTTGATGTCTCACGAACGTGGGTGGCGGCTGCCCTATCATGAAGGCTTCAATGACATCTTTAATAGACTCGGATTCATCCCTTACCAACTTATTCCGAGTGCTTTGGGCACATTAATGTGCTTCGGGGTCTTCTGTCATATCCGAGGAGTGGAAGTTAACTTCCGAAATTTCAATCAAATTTTCCGAGTCGCAATGAGCCCGGGAAATGACGACTTTTATTTTTTCAAAGCTCGGGCTGGCTATGCCTTCATTCTCGACGCTCCTTCCTCGGCCGGGTGTAAATGGTGGAACCGGTTCATATTTGTTAGGAAGTTGAGAACTGAGAATATGCCGGACTCAGAAGCTGCATCTCTCTCTGACTGGGGCTTTCCCAAAACGTTCTTCCGAGGAATGTATTCCGACTCAAGACCTTTACCCAATCGACTGGATGATTGGGTAATAAACTTCAAGAAAGAAAATAAGGCAAAAACCATCCGATACTACTATTATGGCCTAATACTCCAGCCGTTACCATACCTTGTCGGCCTTACTCCACCCGTTAAAACTGGTGTTAGTACCAGTTTCGGTAAGATTTTCCGACTTAGTATTTGTACATGCTTTTTCTTAAATGTTTTTTCTTTTTTGCATATACCTTTTACTTTTTCTTCTCGAATCGCTTTCATGCATCGGACTAATCCTTTTCTTCTTTTCTTTGTAGATTTTTGGCTAAGGTATATAATGGGCCGAATTGCTTCTGCTGCTCGGGCTAACAGGGAAAAACAAAGACAGATGGTGGAGGAAAACCTCCTCACACAACAAGAGCAGACTCCTGCCTATGTTCCCGGGTTGACTAACCCGAAAAATGCGGTCGATTACTTGACATGGAGAAGGAGAGCGAGAAGGAGGGGACATCCATGCCGGTGATCCCGACTCCCAAGCCCAATGTCGGCCAGGCAAAGGGCCAAAAGGCTCCAGTTCCAGCTGCTCAGCCGAGCAAGAAAAAGGCTGATCCGAAGGGGAAGAGGGTTGCCTCGAACCTTGTGGAGTTGGAGGACCAGAGTCCCCAAAAGAAGAAGGCCCGAACTGAGCTGGAAGTCGAGCTGGTTGATCTGGCGACTAAAGAGGGCCGAGATACTGAAGTCTCGCGACTGATGTCGACGGATGAATATGATCGTTGCATGCTCTCGGGCAGATTAGTCGGCAGGTAACCATCTTTCTTATTCTTTCATTTTTTCGTCTAAGTTTTTGTCACTTACTTCCTTCTCACTCTTCTTTCCTTTTGCAGCTGAACTGTTTCGTCCAAGCCATCAATGATCTGGCGGATAAGCGCTTCGAGTCTGAGTCTCGGACTAAGGAGCGGGAGAAGAAAGCAGAGATGGCTGCTTCAAAGGTGGAGGCCTTGGAGTCCGAGATCAGGATGTTGAGGAACAAAAACTCGGAGCTGGCGAAGAAGGTGAGTGCCGAATCCTCCAAAAATCAAATGTTCAAGGATTCCTTTCAGGCTATCGGAGCCACCCTGATGAGGTTCCGGGACAAGCTGTGCAAGAAGCTGCAGTTTGCTCGGGTGGAGGCAGCTGAAGACTTCTATGCCTCAGTCTCCTACCTTTTCGGGAAACATATGGCCCGAGAAGAAGGTCGTGAGGAGGGGTTCCACGCTTGCCTCGGACAAATGGTCCGTCTCGGGTACGTCAAGGAGGGTTGGACTTATAATGCACGTGATCTCTCGGCCTCCAAGCTGGTCGACTCTCAAAGGGGCGACTTTACTGAGTACCCGGACCGAGCCATTACGGACAAAGAGATAGAGTCTGATGAGTTCGGGGCCGTTGTCTCCAAAGATGAGCCCGATTTCCCAGTAAGGTCGGGCTCTTATCCAAGTTGGTTCCCTAGTGTGCTCAGATCCGATCTCCTCTCTCCCTTTACGACAAATGAGTCTTGAAACTGTGCTTTCCTCACTCTTCCGGCTCCTGTTGTCGGGAGGGCGCCCGCCTTTGTAGAGCCCGAGGTTAGCAAGTATCGGACCCAGTTGATCAAGGAAGCGGAGGCATTAAAGGCAAATGGGGATCAGCGAGAATTAACTGCTATAGTCCAAGCCCTTGACGCCAAGCTCTTTCCTCTCCAGACTGTGGTTGAAGCTCCAACATCTAGCTCAGCCGCTCCGGATCAAGAATCTTGAAGGCCGGGTATGCCCGGGCAAATATGTATCCGATTCATCTCTAAACACAAACAAATTTGCCATTTATTTTCTAAGTACTTTTATTCGGCCCTTTGCGGCGTATGTAACTCGGATCTTTTAAATATTCGCGTGCTTTGTACTTTCAACTTTTGCGACTATTTCTTCACCCGGATCTTTTGCATTATAACCAAGTTATGTCGGATAACTTTTATGTCTTTCAATAAAATAACCAAGTATTTATATATCGGAACACTTCTTTGTATTGCCAATCTTCTCTTGTCTCGCGCTTTCTTTTCGCAAATACTTTAACCCCGGCTTTTTAAGAGTCGGTGAGAATTAATATCTCGAACCTATTTTCCTCTTTATCAAAACTTTGTTGCATCTTGAAATTTTAAAAGTACTAATAACTCGTTCACCAAAAACTTCGCCCGAGACATTTATGTCTCGGAATTATCACGTTCTCTTGTAAATTTAAAATTTTACAAGTGTTAGTGATTCGTTCACTGAAAGATGTTCGGGACAATTATGTCTCGGAACTGTCACGTGGTCTTCTTGTAAATTTGAAATTTCACAAGTGTCAGTGACTCGCTCACTGAAAGATGTCCCGAGACAATTACGTCTCGGAACTGTCACATGCTCTTCTTGTAAATTTGAAATTTTACAAGTGTCAGTGACTCGACCACCAAAAGCTGTTTCAGTACAATTATATATCGGAACTGTTACGTGATCTTCTTGTAAATTTGAAATTTTACAAGTGTTTGTAACTTGCTTCTTGGAAGATGGTCCGGGACATTTATGTCTCGGAATCGTCACGTGCTCCTGTTTCCGTGACAAGTATAAATAATATCTGGCTTGTTGAGAACTTTTCTCGGGCGTCCTTGTATCGGACGCGCCACGTGCTCTTTTTCCTGAGCGCATTTTCTTGGAAACTTTTTGTATCGGACCTTCCTCGTCCGAGTACAAACTTTTTCCCAGTTTCTGATCTTCCGAGATGTTTGTTTCTTGGAATAAAAAATTGAGGATGATTGATTTTTCCATATTTTCTCGACTTTGAGACCTCCGAAGCGAGTTCTCCTAACTCAGGCTTCTTTTCTTCCTGATTCTTAGCTTACTATTCTTCGTATGCGGGTGTTCTTTCCGTTGTCTTTTTTGTTCTCCATTCTTTAGTTCTCTTAACCCTAATGGTTGGTTGAGTCCTACTTACAAGAAATGATAATAAGAGAATTATGCAAGACATTGAAATTTAAAAGGAATTTTAGCAAGCTACATTGTATTGATTTGACGGAAATTCAAATTCAACTGCAACAGTGGGCTTCATAGCCAATTACAACGAAATAAAAGTCCTAATCAAAATAAACATGAAAACAACAATAAAAGTGGGGTCTTCCTCTCACTACAAGAAAACAGCATTTTAGCCACCACTATCGGTTGCTAAAATTAGCGACCGATCGGTCTTTTAGCGACGGATGGGAGCCATTAGCGACGAATAATGAAAAACGTGGAAAATCTCCCTTAGAGCGTCCGTTTTTCAGCGACGGATGGACCCATCCGTCGCTATTTTGCGACGGATGTTAAAATCCGTCGCCGGGTTTTAAGTTTTTTCTCTTTTTTTTTGTCGGTCAACATTATTAGCGACGGATGGGTCCATCCGTCGCTATGATATATTTAAAAAAAAATGAAAAAAATAGGGACGGATGCGCCGATCGGTCGCTAAATTAACAATCGATCGCTAATTGAGCGATGGATGGTGTTCCGTCGCTAAATTAGCAACCGATCGCTAATTTAGCGATCCGTCGCTAAATTAGCAACTGATTGCTAATTTAGCGACGGATGGTGATCCGTCGCTAACTGTTCTTTATCATCATCTTCCTCACGGCCGGCGGACAGAAAACACACACACGCACATCTCGTCTTCTCTCGCGGCAGATACTCCTTCTCCCCTATTTTCTTCATTTCTTCACCATTTCAATCAATCTTATAGTCATTTCGAAGCTCTTCCATCAAGGAACAAGTGTAGCTATTCAATTGCGTGATTATTTCCCCATTTCTTCCGCAATCAAAGGTATATATTTCGAACCCTAACTTGTCTAAATTTTAGTATTCTTCATTTTTTTTTCAATTCATTGAATTGTATGCATTCTACTAGTATATCATGTTGTGTAGCTCAAATTAGGGGGGATGAACAAGTTTTAGTTGGTGAATTGATAGATTTGGTATGAATTGGGTATTTTATAGTTTAGTTCGATTATGTTTGGTATTTGAATTGAGTTGGATTACGTAGTTAGTTTTGTTCAATTAGTGTAGTTTTGTTTCGGATATACAAATTACTAATTAGATTTGGAAATTGTATAAGTATAATGGAAATATGAGAAAATTATTGTGTATTGTAAGTAGTTATAATAATGGAAATTGTATAATTATAATGGAAGTATAGATAAATATATGTAATTATAGTATATTGTAAGTAGTTATTATAATGAAAATTGTATAAAATATAGATAAATATAAGTAATTATTATTTTTAAAAACGTAAGTATGAAGGAAATAACTCGATCATAGGTAAATTTAAATTAGAAAATATTGGGAGTATATATAATGCAATGTAAAAAACTGATAATTAAAATGAATAATCGATGAAAAGATACGTTAGCCGCCGCAATGTACTAAACTTCTATTGGCCAGGTTTAGCATTCAATTATGAATCCCGATCGTTCTTGGATGTACAGTAGGATTGCAGATGGAATACTTTTGCCTACGTTTGTACAAGGGGTCAATGCATTTGTCGAATTTGCATTGTCAAAACCCGAGTGTTTGAGTACTGGGATGATGAAGTGTCCTTGCAACCATAAGAAATGTAGGAACCGTAAGTACTTACCCTCTACGGTGGTTGTAGACCATTTGAAGCGTAATGGTTTTGTCCCTAAATATGAGGTGTGGAATCATCATGGTGAGGCAGTTCGTTTGTTGGGGGATTATTCCATGTTGTCGGGGAAGCGTAGGAAAAGGCAGGAGAGTAGTGCTACACCAGGTGCCTGTACTCATGATGATGCCACAGGGGACCGGATGGAAGAGATGGTCCATAACGCTGCGGGTCAAGAATTCACAGAGGGTGTTGTTAATGAGGAGCCTCCGAATGCTGAGTCACAACAGTTCTTTGACTTGTTGGAAGCGTCCAAAATGCCACTCTACCCGGGGTGCAGGGTGAATGAATTGTCCTGTTTGTCTAGAATTATGAGCAACAAGGAGGGTGGTGGGAATTCAGAAAACAGCTGCAACGATTGGTTGAGTTTGATCACGGATATTGCGCCTGAAGGAAGCCTAGTTCCAACAAACTATTACCAAGCGCAGAAGAAGATGAAGGCGATGGGATTGCCTATGGAGAAAATAGATTGCTGCCTGGGTATGTGTATGATCTATTGGGGGGAGGATGAAGGTTTATTGAAATGTAAACATTGTGGGAAGGACCGGTATAGTCGTTACAAGGAGGGCGCTGCAATGAAACGACAGAAGAAGAATCTCTCCCACAAGAAAATGTGGTACTTCCCTATAGGTCCTCGTCTGAAGAGGTTGTATGCATCAGATGCATGTGCAGACAAGATGCGTTGGCACAAGGAGAGAGTAGTCGCGGATGACCAAGAGGGTAAGATGGGTCACCCATCAGACTCGCCGGCATGGAAAGAGTTTGATGCGAAATATCCACAGTTTGCAGCCCAGTCTAGAAATGTAAGATTGGGACTTAGTACTGATGGTTTCAACCCGTTTGGGAGTGAACGGAAATATTCGTGCTGGCCAGTGATGCTTACACCTTACAACTTGCCTCCGGGTGACTGTTTGAAAGAACCATTCATGTTCTTGACCGTGCTGGTGCCAGGGCCGGATGATCCAGGACAGAAGATAGATGTCTTCTTGCAGCCACTGATCAAGGAACTTATAGAGTTGTGGGAGGATGGTATCCCAGCATACGATGTCTCAACAAAGATGAACTTTACCTTGAGAGCAGCACTACTCTGGACCATCAGTGATTTCCCTGCGTACTCCATGTTGTCTGGAAGGAAAACATCCGGATACAAGGCATGTCTACATTGTCTGGATGATGTTGATTCACACTATCTGCCGAAGAGTCGAAAGGAATCTTGGTTTGATTGTCATCGCAGGTTTCTAGACGATGAACACCCGTTCAGAAAGAACAAGACTCAGTTTCTTAAGAACAAAGTGGTGTTGAAGAAGGCCCCTAAAGAACTAACAAGTGCACAAAAATTTGCTATTATAGAACGCTTGGGGTACAAGAAAGTAACTGAGGTTGGGTGGGAACAGCATAACGAGAATATCAAAAGTGAGTATGGATGGAAAAAGAGATGCATCCTATGGGATTTGCCTTATTGGAGTAGTCTTCGCATACGTCATATCTTGGATGTCATGCATATTGAGAAGAACGTATTTGAGAACTGCTTCAACACCATTTGTGAAATTCCCAACAAAACAAAGGACACGGTTAGGTCCAGGGAAGAGTTGGATATTCTATGAAGGAGGCCCGGACTGTCAAACAAGAATGCTGATGGCAAGTGGCCGAAGGCTAAATACACTTTGTCCAAAGAGGCTAGAGCGGAACTTTTTGATTGGGTGAAGTTGTTGAAGTTCCCCGACAATTATGCTTCTAAATTTGCTCGGTGTGTGGACACGAGTAAGACAAAGATGTATGGGATGAAGAGCCACGATTGTCATGTGTTCATGGAGAGGCTCATCCCGATTGCATTTCGCCAGCTCTTAGATAGATCGGTATGGAGTGCCTTGACCGAGTTGAGCTTGTTCTTCAAGAATCTATGCACACAGGTTGTTGAGGTTGAAGTGTTGAAGACGATGAAGGCTAACATACCGGTGATTCTGTGCAAGCTCGAGCGTATCTTTCCACCTAGCTTCTTTGATTCCATGGAACACTTGCCCATTCACCTACCAGATGAGGCGTTGCTAGCCGGACCTGTTCAGTATCGTTGGATGTATCCCTTTGAGAGGTAAATATTTTAGTATCATATTTACAAACATATATGACACATAATTGTATAGTATATCTAATTATGACAGACATATTATCACATATACTTAGGCAAGCTGAAGCATTATGTGAAGAACAAAGCTCAGCCTGAGGGTTCGATTGCCAATGCATACATTCGAGCAGAGACTGCAACTTTTTGCTCCTATTTCTTTGACACTGGGGTCCCTTCGAAGACATCTAGGCCGGCTAGAAATGCCGACACATTTCAAGTGCAAGAGGACCATAAAGTTTCACTATCAATCTTTAAGGTTTCGGGGAGGGCGTATGGTGAAGAAAAAGTGGCATATCTGACGGATAAAGAGTACAATGCTGCACATTCGTATGTCCTTCAGAATTGTGCTGAGCTCAACCCATTCCATCTCAAGTTTACTAGGTTAGTTGCCTTCTTACGTTTTACGATTGAATTAAAATCTTATTTTAGAGAAAATGGTAGTATTAAACCAAATATACGCATCATGTGCAGTTTCTTCAGCGCCCGTTGTGTAGAGCAAAATCCTATAGTGGCGGATGACACAATTAAGGACATGCTTAGGGAGGCCCTAGTCTCCGAATTTCCAACATGGTTCAAAGAGCATGTACAGAACCCGGCCAACAAAATAACATGTCCTTACTTAAGAGCACTAGCAAGTGGACCTGGGAGAAGATACTCCTCCTTCCCATCTTACATTGTAAATGGACTTAGGTTCAACAGTAGTGAGTGTGGATCGACAGATTCTACAGTTAATGGTGGGGTTCGTGTCTTGGGGAAAGACATAGGTGATGATGTCTACGATTACTATGGGAAGCTTAGGCGTATTATTTGCCTTGAATATCCCGGAGTACCTTTGAAAAGAACAATGTTGTTTGATGTTGATTGGTATGATCCCACTGATGTAGGCACCAGAAGGCTTGAGGAGTATGATATGGTGGAGATAAACTATAAGAAGAAGTACAAAGTGTACGAACCATTTATCTTGGCAAGTCAAGCACTTCAAGCTGTATTTCTTCAGTTTCCTACCTTGAAAAAGGATAAGGGCGATTGGTTAGCTGTTGTACCTATAAATGCTCGATCCAAAGTTGAGTATGTGGAGAAGGACGAGTCAATTAACAACTCGTACCAAGAAGAAGATGTCGATGGTCAGGCTAGAAAACCTGTACAGGCTACAGTAGAAGTTATTCAACTGCATGATGATGTTTTCATTGACTTACAACCAGAGTAGATTATAGAGGGTACGTGAATTAGTACTAGGTAGTTAGATTAGACTTAGATTAGACTTATCTATTAGGCATATAATAAAAAAATGTTCATTACTTTATCTCTTAATGACTTTACATGTTTTATATTCAATTGTGTATGTACTAACACGGATTGTTTTATTGCAGATGCCACGACCCAGGAGGCCACGATACCTGACCCCGCAGTCCCAGAGGGATGATACCGACGGAGAGGACACCGTGCAGGGCTCACAGCAGGGCTCCCCTACTGTTTTTGGGACTCCACCTGGGTCGAGCAGGGGATCGAATCCTCATTCCTCCCTCCACGATCCGTGGGCCCACGTTCCAGACGACGGTTGTCCCTTTCAAAGGCCGGAAGATGGTCTTATGTGGAATGGTCGCCCTGTCCTTTACCCCAATGGAGAGAAGTAAGTATTAGGCATTAACTGATTTACGAACTTTTAATATATATATACCGAACTAACCTTGTCACTATTGACTTACCTGTTCTTCACAGGTTGTATGGGGAGCGCGCTGCTAAAGTACTCAGTGCGATAATACGGAACAGGATGATCCCACCGCGAGAGGGTGGCAGCCAGTGGCATTGCATCCCGGACCAAATTAAGGGAGAGCTGTTCGAGGAGTTGAGGGTGAGTTAATAATCGTACATTAATTACCTAATTGTTTGTGTTGTGAGTGGTATGTTAGCCACTTTGTGTGAGTGGTATATTAGCCACTATACTTGGGTGATATGTTAGTCACCATTGTTTTAGTGAAATATAGGACAATGTGAGTGGTATGGTAGCTAATTATTTTCCCTTGTTATATATTTGATACATGTTAGCTCCCCTTGTTATACTTGAATGTTTTTAAGTATTCACCAACGTATGTGTTTCGATGTTTATTTGTAATTGTGTAGAAAGAATTCTTCCTTCCGAAAGCATTGCTGATGGATCTCTGGTGGAGCTTCAACTCTCACGGTAGTGCCCTTTACAAGTTCATGGTTCATAACCTGAAGAAACTGTGGACAAATAACCGTCCACGTATCGGTGATTGGCCCGGAGATGAAATTTGGGAGGCGTGGAAGGTGTATTGGGCTAACGAGAGAGTCCGGGCGCAGGCTGACCAGAACACTGAGAACAGGAAGAAGCAGCCGAATGATGGGACACGTACCCTGGTGACACACCGTTTTGGCTCTGAGTCGATCGCTACAGCACATGTGAGGCAGAAGGTAAGTGTATTAACTTTGTGAATTCATCATTCTTATACTTGTTATTTACTTGCATTTCGAACTTTCAAACTAAGTATATGATGCTTTCATGTGTCATTCAGTTGAAGGATAACCAGAGTCTCCTATTCACCTTGTTCTCGAGCTCTCAGAAGGCCAAGGACGAACATTGGTTGTGTGACGAGGCCACAACAATTGCGGTAAGTTCAACAATACATGTGTTTATTAAATACTGATGATTTCATAACTAATTAACAACATAACTAACACCTTATACTCTTGATTTATAATTTCAGACGGCCTACGAGGACAGGATTCGTGATCAGGATCTCACTGTTGAGGAAATGAATGCTATTTTCCTCGAGGTGAATCCTCCAGACGAGAAGGGCCGTCGCTTGGGACTGGGGAGTGCAGCAGCCGTCCCTGAATTGGACTCAAGGCCGACTCGTCGTTCCCGTGGCAGTACATCTTCATCATCTTCAGCAGCAGCTTCCGCTCGAGAGAAGGCCCTCTTACTTCAGTTGCAAGAGAGGGATGAGGAGGTGAAGAGGCTAGCTGCGGAGCAGGCTGCGCAGAAGGCTAAATATGGTACTATGTTTGCTGAGCTGTATGCGAAGCTGGGGATGGACCCACCTACCTCTCCATGATCCCCTATCCTTTTCGACTCTATTTACTATTTTCTACATGAATACTATGTACACTATGATATTATTTTGGATTAGTATTGTCTACGAATGATTATTATTATATGTATGGAGGGTTTTGGTACATTTATTATGATTTTTTTGGATTATTTTTTGGTTTATTTGGTCTATAGAATTTCTGTAACATGTTGCTTAATTGAACAGGTGACGACGACGAATTTATCCGTCGCTAAAAACACCGATCGGTCGCTAGCGAATATTAGCGACTAACGGTTTAGCGACGACGAATTTATCCGTCGCTAAAAACACCGATCGGTCGCTAGCGAATATTAGCGACCGATCGGCCTTCTTTAGCGACGGATGGTTCCGTCGCTAAAGTCGTTGTTCCTTGTAGTGTCTGGAGTTCTTGGTTCTTGGCCATAACATCTCTTCAAGCATAAAACCTCTGCATGTTGGTAGCGTTCCAAGTGTTCTTAAGATACTTCCCCTCCATGTCCTTAAGACGGTAGCTTCCATTGGAGTAAGCCTTTAGTATCTTGTACGGTCCTTCCCACTTGCGATGAACTTTTCCCACGTTTTCTAAGATATCAGCTTTCCTCAGCACCAAGTCTCCCACCTGAAACTCTTTGTTCCTCACATGCTTGTTATATGCTTTTGCAATGATAGCTTGATATCGGAGGATGTTTGCCAATGCTATAGTTCTTGATTCTTCCAACATTTCCAGATCATACATCCTCGCTTCATGGTTGTCCTCCGGCTCATATCCTTCGATCCTTATATTTTCCACACCAATCTCAGCTGGTATCACGGCTTCTGAACCATATACTAGGGAGAATGGAGTTTCCCTTGTATCAGCTTTTGAAGTGGTTCTACAGGCCCATAGGACTCCATCTAACTCATCTACCCAATCTCCCTTGCATGCTTCAAACCTTCTCTTTAAGAGATCGACGAGCGTCTTATTGACATCCTCTGTTTGTCCATTTGCTTGGGGATAGCCAACTGAAGTGAACCTTCTTTCTATCTTCATGGTTTCACACCATGCCTTGAACTTGGCTCCTGAAAATTGTGCCCCATTATCAGAGATCAAGATCCTTGGTAGTCCAAAGTGGCACACAATATTTCTCCAAACAAAGTCCATGATTTTGTTTTCGGAAATTGTTGCTACTGCCTCAGCTTCCGCCCATTTGCTAAAATATTCAACAGCTACTATTATGAACTTTTTCTGTCCGGATCCTCTCAGAAAAGGTCCCACTATATCGATTTCCCATTGATCGAAAGGACAAGTTATAATAGCTGGAATGAGAGGGATTGCTGGAGCATGAGAGGTCTTAGCAAAGTACTGGCAATCTTCACACTTCTTCACATAGTACGTAGCGTCCTCTCTTAAAGTTGGCCAGTAGTATCTTTGGCAGTATATTTTCTGACCCAGTGCTCGTCGTCCTGAATGGTTTCTGCAACTCCCTTTGTGTACCTCATCTAGGATTGCCTTTGCTTCTTCCTCATTAGCACATCTCAGGTGTGCTCCCTTGAAGGACCACTTATATAGATAATCTCCTTGAATGAAATACTTCAATGATCTGGCTCTGCCTTTTCTTGCTTCGACACGGTCTTGTGGAAGCCTTCCTCTCATAAGATAATCTGTCAATGGGTGCATCCAGCTAGTTCCAGAAGTTGTTGAGATTGAAAAAATTGGAAGAGCTTTGAGTCCTTGGTTCATGACGGATGAACTTTCGATCCTCATCAAAATAACATTTCTAGTGTCTATTCCTCCTGAAGCGGAGGCATAGTTTGACAAGGCATCTGCTCTCCCATTGAGGTCTCTTGAGAACTTTTCAATCTCACATTCTTCAAACAACCCCATCTCCTCTTGAATTTTGGCCTTATAACTGGACAATGCATCCTTCTTTGTGCTCCATTTTCATTAGATTTGTTTCTCTGCCAACTGAGAGTCAGTAAAGACCTTAATCTTTTTCACTTGAAGGGCCTTCGCATGCGAAGTCCTATGAGGATGGCTTCATACTGGGCCTCATTGTTAGAAACACTAAACCCCAGAGTAACCGCATACTCAAGTTCAGCTCCTCCTGGGCTTCGGATATATATCCTTATCCCTCCATTTGTTCCAGAGGATAACCCATCTACTTCTAGTATCCACATTTCCTCTTGGACGGTTGGCTCTTTGGGATTTGGAGTAGATTCTTTTTCCTTTTAAGACTTCCTCAGCATGTAGGATCATTTCCCCTAGGTTGGGCTCTTCTCTTCTTTGGGCTTTTCCTGGTCTCTGATGGATGCTTTCTGTAGCATTCTCTTCTACCGTACCCTTTGTCGCCTCTCTAAAGGCCTCTAGGGCAAGTTCTAGATCCTTGAAGCGCTGACTGACTAGCGACTCTTGGCTCTCACTAGTCACTATGTTGACTTGTTCCAAATTCTTGGGACTTTCCTCTGGTGGTTCTTTCCTTGGATACTCAACTAGAAAGTCAACTATCACTTGAGGTTTTTTGGCCACTGGAGATTGATAGTCAATCTCAAATTCACTAAGTTCAATCGCCCACCTAGCTAGTCTCCCTGATAATTCTGGCCTTCCTAGGACTTGCTTGAGTGGCTGGCTAGTGAGGACAATGACTTTATGAGATCCAAAGTACGGCTTGAGCCTTCTGGCCGTATAAACTAATGCGAAGGCAAGTCTCTCAATGTCCATGTAGCATGTCTCAGCTCCGCTCAGTACCTTGCTCAAGTAGTAAATAGGCAAATGTTCGTTTCCTTGAATTCTTACTAACACTGAGCTGATGGCTTCTGGCACTGCTACTAAGTAAAGGTACAAGGATTCTCCATCTTGTGGTTTGGAGAGCAAAGGTGGTGTCATCAGATATTTTTTAAGCTTTTCAAATGCTTCCTCGCATTCCTTGGTCCACTCAAACTGACTGTTGTTCCTCAGTACCTTGAAGAAGGGGAGGTTCTTTTCAGCTGATCTTGAGATGAATCGACTCAAGGACATTGATTTTCCTACCAACTTTTGAACTTCATTCAGTGTCTTTGGTTGTGGGAGCTCAAGAATAACTTTGATTTTCTCCGGGTTTGCCTCAATTCCCCTCCCAGTCACCATGTAACCTAAGAACTTTCCTCCTTTGACTCCAAATGTGCACTTGGTGGGGTTCAACTTCATTCCATACTTCCTTAAGATAGAGAAGCATTTGTCCAAATGTGTAATGTGTTGATCCTCTGTCTTGCTTTTTACAAGCATATCATCAACATATACCTCCATGGTCTTGCCAAGTTCCTCCTTGAACATTTTATTTACCAAACGTTGGTAAGTTGCTCCGACGTTCTTGAGGCCGAATGTGGTCTTTTCTACATCTTCTTTTGCCATCTTCACTTGGTAAAACCCCTGGTAGACATCCATAAAACTTAGTAATGCACATCCCGCGGTTGAGTCAACCAACTGATCAATCCTTGGTAGAGGGTATGGGTCCTTTGGGAAATACTTGTTGAGTTTAGTAAAATTATTACACATTCTCCATTTCCCTCCTCCTTTTTCTACTAAGACAACATTACAAACCTAGTTCGAATATCTGATTTCCTTGATGTGGCCATCTTTTAAGAGGCGTTGAACCTCTGCCTCAATGATCTCATTGTCAGATGCACTAAAGTCTCTTCTTTTCTCCCTTATGTGGGTAATTGAGGGATCTACGGTCAGACGGTGAACTGCAACCCTTGGATCAATTCCCTTGAGATCTTCAGTACTCCATGCAAAGACATCATTGTTCCTTTTGAGACATTCGATAAGCTTCATCTCTACCTCCAAGGTCATCTCTATCCCTATCTTGGTAACATTTTCGGGACATCCCTCTACCACTTGGATTTATTTCAAAGTCTCTTTTGCTTCTATCTTATTTTCCTCAAACAATTTTTTCTTTTTGGAAGTTGGAGAAATTGGAGGTATGACTTTATAGTCTTCAAGTTCTTTAACTTCTCCTATCAATTGTTCCTTTGCTTCCCCCTGCAAGGTTTTTCTTCGCCTTTGAATGGGGCTTGGCTTCTTGAACTTTCTCTTCGAGTGACGTACCGAAAAGAAAGTATCCATAGATTGGCCAGTCCCTATTGCATCCTATCTTCTTGTGTGGGGACTCGAAACAGCTTTTGCTGAGAGACTGTAGCACGCCCATGCTTCTTGAATGTTCCCCATCACTTGACCAATTCCTCTCTTCGTGGGGAATTTCATTATGTTATGAACAGTTGATACTACCGCTTTGAATAGAGATAAGGCCGGTCTTCCTAACACTACGAAGTAATCGAAAGACATGTCTACCACCACAAAGGGAACGTTCTTTGTAATTCTCTGAGGATTCTTTCTCATTGATACTTGCAAAGTTAGACTTCTCATTGGAATGACCGGTTGTCCTCCGAATCCTACTAGTGCGCTTGCCACTTCTTTGATTCCTTCTTTGATGGGATTTATTCCCATCCTCTTCAGTGTTGCAGTGAATATCAAGTTGGCGGAACTTCCACTATCCACTAGGACTCGCCCAATAGTAAACTTTGCAATGTCAAGAGCGACTACCAAGGGGACACAGGGATCATGAATTCCTCCTATCCTGGCACTTCTCAAAGGTAACTCACTATCATCAAATGAAATCGTGTTTGACCCTGGCAAAGCAGCCTCTCCATACTTTGAATCGTATGTTAGCAATTCTCTGGCCGTTTGGTCTCTCGCGCTCCTAGGATCCCCTCCAGCTGGTCCTCGGGCAATTCTGAGGGAAAAAATTCTTCCATTTACTGGCAAGTTCTCATAATCTTGATCATCTTGATCCTATCATCCTCCTCCTCGGAGGGGAGGTGGGGGTGGAGGTGTAGAGGTCTCTCCTCTCTTTGCCTCGGTCCTGTCGTGCCTAGAAGGTGTATCTTTCACGACATAATTCGCGAGTTGTCCTCTGCGAACCAAGGTTTCAATCTTAGTCTTAAGAGTAAAGCACTCCTCTGTTGTATGACCTTTCCCCTTATGGAACTTGCAAAACTTATCAGAATTTTTGTTTCTCCTAGTCTCTTGGATGGGGGGAGGCCACTCAATGTCAATATTCTTGGTCATAATAGTGTGCAAGATGTCGGATCTTGGCCTATTAATTAAGATCAGTGTATTTATCATATCTTTTTGGTGGCCCTCCTCTTGGCGGAGTTCTCTGATCTCGGAATTCATTCCTTTGGAATGATTCTGATTTTGGGCTTGCTTTTGATGATCTCTTTCCGGTTTTTGGTGATCTTTCTCCCTTTCCTTTTCTTTGGAAGGGTTTGCTCTTACTTGCACTGTCTTTTGGAATTCTTCCAATTTTAAGAAATCTTGACAAAATTGTTCGAGTTCCTTATAGTTCTCAGTTCGGGAATACGAGAGTTGTTTCCTGAATTCCTCATTGGTAGTGTTTCCATACAAGTATTCTTTTCTTTCCTTTATGGAATGGTCCTCTACTTGACAGCTTGCTTCATGGAATCTATCTTAAGTCCTCTTTGGGTTTTTGGACTATTTCAGCCAAGTATTTCACCCCTCTCCTCCTTCTGATGGCTTTTTCAAACCTCTTGGTAAACTCTTGGCTAAGTTGCTTGTAACTTTTGATGGATCCATTTTCTAAGCCCGTCCACCATACCATAGCGTCCCCTGAGAGAGTTGCGGGGAAAATCAAGGCTTTGATCTTAGAGTCATGTCCATACGCGTCCATCTTGGTTCCGAACCTAATTAAGTAGTTAGTAGGACAACTAGTTCCATCATAAGTATCCAGAGAAGGAAATCCTCTCTCGGTATTAACTTGATGGTTCCTGATCTCATCACACAAGGCACTGGGCTCTTGGTATATCTCATGCTCTTTCTCTTTGACTGATCTCTCAAAGCCTCTATCCGCGCCTCTAGTTCAGCCTTTTGAGTCCTCATTTCCTCTAAAGTGAGTGTCGCTGTTGGCGGCGGATCATTCCCTACTAATGGGGAAGGGAGTACCACTGGACACCAACTTGGTTTTCAACTCGGGCCTCAGGCAAGGTTTGTGTGACTGCTTGGTTCAGAGGGACCACTTGGTTTTGTGTCACTACCTGGGTTTGCGGAGTATTTGAGTTTGAGGAGCCACTTGAGTTTGAGGAGGATTTTTGTTTCCTTGAGCTTGTGATGCTCTGACCCACTGATATATTATCTCTCTTAAATCATCTGGAGCTCCTTGGAGACCAAGTCGTGATTGCACGCGAGGAGGTCCAACTCGATCCTGTATAGGATGAGAGTTAGCTCGGGATTGTGCTCCATCCTCTCTAAGTTGCACCCCTGGTTGACCCTACTTCGTGCTTGTTGCTGGACTACTTGGTGTTGCATCCTTGCGACATCATCCGGTGCGAAGCAACCTTGGATTGTTAAGAGGAGTAGTCCAAATTGTTCCTCTTCCATTCCGTAATCTCTTGGTCTCACAACTTGTCCATTTGGCAAGGTACAGTGTAGTGCAGCTGGCTCTAGGGGTACAATGGGTTGTGGTACTGGTGAGGATGTGGTTGAGAGGATGCCCGAAGTGCTCCAAAGTCGGTTCCCGTCGGGATTGCACTTGCATTGGGATTATGGTTTCAGAACCTTCATTCCTCACCGTAACACTTGCACTAGCTCCATCTACCATATCCATATCAACATTATCATTTCTATGTGTCCTTACAACTGTGGTTCCTCTTCCTCCTCCCCTTCCCCTTCCTCCTAATGGGGGACGGCCCCGAGGACGGGTGGGTTGAGGGTTCCTTGCTGCTTGAGAGATTCTAGTACTCTTTCTATTAACAATCTTTTAGGACTTTGCTGGTAGGACAAAGGGTAACCTTTTGAACGGTTCCCACATACGGCGCCAAATGTTGATGGGTAAATTATTAAGTCCTTCTAGTTCGTACTAATCCACGGTCCTCTTGACTTTACCTTCCTTCCATAGTTGAGAAGACCTGAAATGAAACTTGAGGGGGAGGTTAGTAACGGTTTTCCGGTTTGTCTAGTGATCAAACCGGATAATCGACTTTACGGTTAGAGGGTTGGATGCCTCTCTAGTGTATGTAGTATTAAAGTGGGTAAGATATTGATTACCTTTAGGGGTGAATAGTGACCCCTATTTATAGTGTTTCCCAAATGGTGATAAGGCTCCTGAGATTGCGCCAAGTGTAAGGCCAAGATTAAATCTCAAAGGGTAAAAGCCCATTAGTTGGCCTAATGGGCCTGGCCCACGTACCAAATTAGGATTTCCACAAGGCTAAGATAGTAACTTTACGTTCATTGGAACATTCTAGGATTTCGTCCCGTCATTGTATCCGGCATAGCGTCCGAGATACAGTCCGACTCGAACGTCCGAGTCCCAATAGCAATATGAGCTACAGATAACTTGTGTAATTCACCTTAGTGTCCGATATGAGATGTGTGTCGGACACTCTATCTTGTGGTACCGTGATTTAGGCGTTTCACAATAAGTCCGATACAAGTCGTGTGTCGGACACTCTCTTTTGGTACCGTGACTTAGGTGTTTCACCAATAAGTCTGATACAAGTCGTGTGTCGGACACCTTTTCTTGTAGTAGACTGATCATGGTCCTGGGAATCATACGACTCGGACAGTATGTCGGACCATGATCTCGACCAGACTCGTCTTAGGGTACCTTTGTTCGTCGGACAAGGGCGCATGTATCGGACATCTGTGCCCTTTATTTCGGACCTATGTCATGCTAAGTCGTCTCTTGATTGGTACAACGAATTGGACATATTTTAACATTAACAATAGTGGTACACAAGTGGTCATCCCAGCTTCGAACACTAGCCAACAAGTGACCATCAAAGCACCCAAAAGAGCACCGGCTCAACACTCCCTCGAAGCACATTGATCCGTTACGCTTACTGCACAAGGGTCGAAAATACCACAAGGATTGAAGGGGATGACAATACGCTCTACTGTCCGGTCCATGAAGTATACCAAGGACAAGAGTGGGGCCTACATCGTATCTTATATATGTCCTCATTTATTACACTTTACGCACACTATTTTATCCCTAACCTCCATACCATGCTAAAATATTCTCACTACATTAAATTGCTTACCGGTCTAACTTCAGTAGGCTGGTCATAGATCCCCTCCCCTTCCATCTTCTCTTGTTTTGCAGGTATCCAAGTCCCGTTAACACTCAAAATACTCTTTCCATATTCTTACATGTAGATGGTGAGTTAGATCCTTGAACCGATTTCTACCTCATCAGAAAGAAAATGAACACAACTTCATTGAGTTAGAAGAGGAACTTCGTCGAGTTAGAAGAGGGGATGTGGCTTAGTACCATTGCCTTGGAAACTGGTGGAGAGAAAAAGATCCTCCTGTCATGAATGGATCATAGTTGTAATGGAGGCCATTGGATCTGTTGTCGGCAGCTTACCTGTATTTAGAGTCTAGCAAATTATAGTACTGTACTAGAGTTTGCTATCTTGTGTTACTTGGTTTGAAATTCTCTGGAAATATGTAGCATGTAATATTGAGGTATGTCTCTCATAATTGTTCATGTAACAACACTTGAGCTTAATGGATTTTAATGTTTCAAAAAAAAAAAAATATATATATATATATATATATATATATATATATATATATATATATATATATATATATATATATATATATATTGGAACTAATATGAAAGGCGGAAAGAAGCTGAGGACTTGAAAAGAATTGAAGAAAACAATGAGGGATTAAAAGGAAATAAAATCATTTCACATACTAGTTAAATTAAAACTCACTACACCGCTTGGGCGGCCGAATTAATTAGTACTTCAACCAAAAAAAAAAAGTAGGAGGAGGACCGAAGAACTAAAAGTAAACTGACTGCGGAAATTTATGAAGATACATGCTTCACCATCTTCTGTCGTCTTATAACAAAACTGTACAATTGCGTACCAATGTGGTACAAAAACTGTACCTAGGTTCTTAGCCATCTGACGGAAATTGATGGATAAATTTTGTTGCTTGGAGTCTACAAACAAAGAAATTTCATGGTATCAGAGGTCATGTTATCACCATGTAGCCTAAGCCTTCCATTGATGAAGCTTATTCTCTTATGCTTCAAGATGAAATCCAGAAGCAAGCTCGACATATTATTAATGATACTAGTCATGGAAGTTTTAAGAGTGGCCAAGTGAAAGGGGTGTTGGAGTAGCACAAGATTGGTCAGAGTTTCGAATCCCGACGGAGTCATAAGGTGGTATGAGTGTATTTTGATTTGGAGTTATAAGGTGGCTTAGAAGTAGTGTATGAGTAGGAGTAGGATAGAGTAGATTTGGACATTTAAAAAAAAAACTAGTCATGAAACTGCTGCTATGTAGGGTAACAACAACCATCATGGCCACAACAACAACAGATGTAGCAATGGCAACAACAAAAGGAAGGAAAAGAAGGATATTTAGTGTCCAAACTTCACCAACCACACTGTAGAATCTTGCTACAATTAAGATGGCTATCCCCAGAAGAAACCTAATGATCGATGGATCCACTAGAGCATCAAACAGAGGATACATAGGTTGTGGAGGAAGGGAAAGATTCAACAACATGGGAGGAAGAACTGGATGGTTGTTGTCAACAAGATTGGTCATACCAATCAGAACAAGATCTCTATGTGTGTGTGTTTTTTGGTTTTTGTTTTTTCCGTGTGTGCAGGTTGTTTTTGGCCTTTGTGTGTGTTTTTGCTTTGTGTGTTGTTTTTCCAGGGTTCGATTTCGCGGCAGCGATGGGGCGTGTGGAGGGTGTGGATTGTGCATAATTCCTCAGGTATAATTCACATTTGCTCTTCGCTCTATCCCCTGACCACATCTTTAAATTACTTGCCACTTGTATGAAAGGGCATAGGGTGTAGGAGGTTGGCAATGAGTTACATTTTGAGGTCTTGAATCTTTTTTGGAATTGACGGCTTGTGTTTGACGTTGGTTCTCGATAATAATCCATGACCACATATTTAAATTATTGTTTGCCACTTGTCTGAAAGGGCATAGGGTGTAGGAGGTTGACAATGGATTGTATTGATATCTTGAACTTTTTTGGAGTTGACGGTGTATCTTGAGGAAGTGTTGATTTGCTTATCTATGGGTTAAGTGTATTGTGGTCTTTGAAGTGGTTGGCGTTGTTATCGTCATCAATGTTTTCAGAAGTGGTGGTGGTAGTGTAGTGGCTATGCTCCATGTTTCGCAGGGCACAACCCATTGTTTACGCTTTTATCAAATTAGAAGATGACGTCCTCGGATATCTCTGTTTGTTTTTCTCTCTGACTTCTCCCGTTGTTGTTCTGATCTTGTAAGAACACGACCTTTCTTCCCTTTGGAGTCAATATCCATTAGAGGACGCCTAGCTAATTCGAACGTATCATGATGAATTAATGAAGAACGTGAGTCAATCTCAAGATGCATCCCTACAGTTTTGGTTTTTGTTTTCATGTGTATGAACAACTTTAAATATTCTATGAGTTTTGAGTCATTTTAGAATAAAGGTGATGGAGTTGTGCGGAGTTTGGTTCAGGTTATGAGTTTTTATTGTATTTTGTTTTATGAGAAAAAAAACATATAGCCCCACTGTTTTGGTTGACCAAATTATTTGAAACTGTTAATTAGTGTCACACCGAACATGGCCTTAGCCAATTTACTAATTAATTTATCGTTTACCTTTTACTTCTTTTCTTTTCCTTTCGTTTCAATCTTCTTCCTTTAGAGGTACTGGATTCTGGTACCCTTGATCGGAGATGTTGTTGCAACACAGGTCCAAATCGGAGCTGTTCAGCTTCGATCGGGAGCTTCTACAACGGCTCTGATCTGGAGCTGTGTTGTAACACCTCCGATGGGAGCTGGTGTAAAGGTACCAGATTCCGATATTGAAATCCGGTGACTTTGAAGAGAAGAAAAGAAAAAGATAAATGAATTGTTTGGGGTTCATTATGAATTTGAATTTTTGTTGGGGTTATTTTACAATGATATTTGGGAGATTTTTACAATTTAGATAAGGTATGTGAGTTATTTTATATTAATTAGTGTTATTTTAGTAAAATTGAAAATATTTGAGTCAAATGTGTAATAAACATAAATTGAGATTGTTTGGTGAGAGTGTAAATCTGATAATGTTTCTCGTAAGATAAATTAATTGTGTGGGGTTCATTTTGAATTTGAAGTTTTATTGGGGTTCATTTTGCAATAATATTTGGGAGCTTTTTACAATTTAGATAACGTATGTGGGTTTATTTTATATTAATTAGTGTCATTTTAGTAAAATTGAAAATATTTGAGTCAAATGTGTAATAAACATAAATTGAGATTGTACTGAGTTTAGCAAAAGCTCCTGTACCGGAGTTTTTCAAAAACTCCTGTACCGAAGTTTTGCAAAAGCTCCGATATGGAGCTTTGCAAGCTTCAAATCGGAGTTTGCATAGGCTCCAGTCGAAGCATTGCAAGCTCAGACCTGGAGCGTGTAAGTTCCAGAATGGAGCTTGCACATCTCCGATATGGAGCTGAGCAAGCTCAAGTCGGAGCCTTACAAAGCTCCGATACTAGAGCTTTTAAAGAAAAATAATAGAAAAAGGAAAAGGGAAAGAAAAAAAGAAAAATAAAAATATAAAAGGAAAAAAAAAAGGAAATACAATTACATTTTGGGCCTAAGGTTGTTTGGATCTCCAAAAATTCAAGTTTGATAAGGTGTCTTAGTTCTTCCAAAGTCATATTTGTGACTTATTTGTAATTGTTGATCTAACATGGCTTATTATGTTATGATGGACGCTAAGACTATCTCCATCGGTAGTCTGGAGGTGAGTCTGGAAGTTTTCCAGACTCACCTCCAGAGGTCTGGAGAAGCTCCAGCGGTCGTCCGTGTCTAGAGTCTGGATAAAATCATCTAGACTCGTCATATATTATATGACGCGTCTGGATGATTTAATTTTTTTTTTCTTTTCCCTTTTCTTTTTATGGTACGGTAGTATCTACTTTTTGCTAAAGTCTACGGTGAGGCCAGCCTTTCCTAAAAGAAAGGAAAGGCCTGGTTTTTAGAAAACTCGTTGGTTTTGAGTTGAACCGATTGAACGACCAATTTTTATGAAAAACCGGGTTTTTGTGTGTGAATAAATTAACGTGCTCACACAGAAAACACATAGTTGAATGTGTTTACTACGTGAATCGGCCGATTCTCTCTGAAAATTATCTTTTCATCTTTCTTCCTCAAATCCGTTTCTCTTTATTCGAGAAATCATCGATCGATTTTCTTCGATTTAGTTCATGTGATCGTTTGTGTGCCGATCTAGTTGTGGTGCTAATCCGTTCCTCATATTGCGGTGGTTTTCATTGAGATCTAGGGTTTTGAATTTCTATTTTTTACATTCAGGCCTACAGTTGTTTGTAGCTTATTTTAAGCATGACGGAGAGGAGAGTTTCATATGATGATGTTAACGTTCTCGGTGGAATGCTTCGTTGACTATTGAGTAAGTTATTTTGTGTTTTTTGTTTTGCAGTTGTGTTTATATGGGTTTAAGTGTTACGATTTTATGGTTTGAAGTGTTTGTGGTATGCTTTTAAGGGTTCTAATGTTATGGTACTTCAGTTTTGTAGCTGAAATAGTGAAGGAGTATTGTTATGGTTTTCAGGTATCGTGTTGTGCTCTTACTGGGTTTGCATGATATTATGGTATTAGATGTTGATGTTTTTGTGTTAATATGGTTTTAAGTGTTTCGTATTATGATTTTATGTGTCCCTGTTATGCTTTTAAGCGGTCTAATGTTATGCTACTTTGGTTTTGTCGATGCAAAAGTGAATTTGCACTGTTATGATTTTTGGGGAGCTTGTTGTGGTTTAAGGGTATATGTTATTGTTTTATGAGAGGATATTATGGTATTAGATGTTCATGTTTCTCTTGTTGTCGTTTTAAGAGATCTTGTTATATTTTTAAGGTCTTGTGTTATGGTTTTAGGGGGGTATAATGATATTCTACATTAGTTTTGTTGTTGAAAGCGTTAAGCTGTACTGTTATGGTGTTAAGGGATCATGCTATTTTTTGAAGGGATTATGTTATTGTTTTTAAGGTGCGATATTGTGCTTTTAAATGTGTTGCTGGTGTTTTACGTTTTTCGTTTTTGCAGCTGCTGATGCTTTTGACACAGTAGAGAGAGAAGATAAAGAAGAGGCAAGATACCCCTATTGTTGGTACAATTGCTGGTGTTTCATATTATGAAGAGATGAGGACAATTGAACGGAAGCTTGATAGTTTGCGAGTTACGTTAAAAGTCAACAATATTTTAAAGAAGTAGGATTTGTAATGTCATATGGACAAAGTGTTTATGTTGGATATTATTTGAAATAGTTTTTTATTAGTACAATTAGGTTTTTTGCCTTTTGAACAATTAGTTTGTGTGTGTTTTTAAGCAGTGGTTTAATGTGCAACTATTGTATGCTCTGGTTATTTTTTTGTTAATCTATGATGTTATGGTTTTAAGGGTATACGTTATAGCGTTAACAAGTACTGTTACAGTTATAAGAGACCACATATGTTACGACTGTTGGCACAGTTTCTGATGGTAATGTTTCAAAGTTTGAAGAATCGGGCAAAATTGGAAGTGATGAAAAAAATGTTGGTTAAAATAAGAACCGACAAGATTCTGGAGAAGTAGGGATGTGTAATGTATTTTTTGGACAAAGTGTGCATGTTAGATGTTTTTCTGTGAGTAGTGTGTGATTCAATTTGAACAATCTTTTTAATACTTGTAAGAGCCTTTTTTATGCTTTCTTTTTAGGCGCAATGTAAAATCATGAAACCAAGCAATAAACTAGTGTAAGATTGAATAGTTCATTCATATTAGTACTGAAACACATTTAGTCAATTGAAATTTTTAAAACTAGTATTATCTAACACCAACCTTTATAAACTTTAGACCATGCACAATAGGAGTACTTATAACAAAATCAACTACTTATAATACTTACTGATGACAGGGTTTAACATGCACATGCATATACTATTAAAACCACAATGTTGGTACTTCAAATCACAACATGGCTACTTAGAACAACACCAACTGCTATAATAGATATATTAGACCATGCAATAAAATAGTGTAAAATTGAATATTTCTTCATTTATACCATAATTGGAATCATCCAGTCACTTTATTGTTTTAAGACAAGTATTAGTAAACCAAAAAAATAAAATACAGCAACTATTCAGGTGGTGTTTGTGATGCAAATGGAATCTCAGTCTTTCAAATTGGCTTATTGCGATTAAATTGGTTTGTGATCTTCGGTTGCTTGAGATATATTATTTGTGTGAGTGGTTGTACTTGTTCCTTTGATACTCTGAGCTGCATTTGCTTTTGCATGGGCCTTCAGTTGAGAGTACATCTTTTGACTTGTTGTAGATCCCGGTTGTAACTGTCTTCAATTATCCTTGGAAAAAGAAAAAATAAACATAGAAATGAAGTAGATTAGTGATCACACCATACATGCTTAAAAGTATAATAGGATAATAGTCTTCACCTTATTTTGGATAGTGAACGTGATGTGTTTTTTATTCTTGCATGTTTCAGTGGATTTTGAGAACCATTTCGTTCTTGATTTCTTTTAAACCATAACAAGAAGTATTAAAATTACAGCAAACCATCTAAAACCACAACAACATGCAAGTGACGATAAAAATCATATCAATGATGCTTAGAACAATAAGATAAGCTCTTAAAATCGCAACCAGAAGTATTGAAATCACAACAACCTATCCTAAAACCACAACAACTTATATTGATATCCATTACACGACAGTAATATGCAACTGAAGGGAAAAATCTTATCATTGCTGCTTAGAACCATAACATAAGATTTTAAAAACCCCGACAAGAAGCATTGAACCTACAACAACCTATCTTCATATGTTTAGCGGCAACCACAACAAAATAAATTAGCGGCAACTCTTTAAATAATTAAAGATTGAACCATGATATAATCTCACCTACAGAGCGGTTTTTTACATAAGGGCCATTGACATTGGGCTTATATGTATGTCATCATCCGCACAACAACCCAAGCAACCCATGCTTTTGCTGAACTAATGAAAAATGTGCAATCAAAATGGCTCTCGAAAGACAAACACAAACAAAGACAACTTCAACAACTATTGTAGATGAGTGAGAAAGAGAAGTGTGTCTATATATATATATATATATATATATATATATATGTGTGTGTGTGTGTGTGTGTGTGTGTGTGTGTGTGTGTGTGTGTGTGTGTGTGTGTGTGTGTGTGTGTGTGTGTGTGTGTGTACAGACTTACTCAAAACTTAAGCACGATAAACACGTAAACAACCTGATAACCGCTTCGGTTCCCATAAATTAAAACCACAACAACAACATGATTTTAAAGCACGCCATTCTATCTTTAAACTATGAGACAACATACTGAATATATAAACCATATCAAGCATGCTTAGAACCATACCACAAGGTATTAAACCTACAACAACATTAATTAGAACGACACCAATATGACTTAAAAGTTAAAACTGTATCATAGCATTTGAATTTAATGCACGCTAAAAAATCATATCAATGTTGGTTTGAATGATATCTTAAAGCCATAACAAGATTCCATAACAGTACACCATACATACTAAAAGCTATAGGATGACATTATTTAATTAATATACTGCAGAAGCTTAAAATCGTAACAAAAAGGCTTAAAGTACATCAGCTTACAGAATTGTTGCTCATGTTGCATTTCTTCAATGAATTGCAGATCCGAAACGAGCATCCTTCTAGAATAGCATGCTGAAAAAGTAAAATATTATAACAATATTGCTTAAAACCATAACAGACATATTAAAAAGGATAACACGACGTTAAATATTCATAAAATGCTAGAATCATAACTTATTACGAACCTATAAATTTGTTGTGTAAAAGCATAACAACAGAATATAAAACCATAACTAGTAGAGCTTAGGTCCGTAAAATGTGCTCTAGTTAGAAACGGTAACAATCAGAATACCATAGAAACTGCAATTAATCATAACAAGCACTCTTAAATTATACTATGCATATTAAAAACTATAACACAACGTGATTCAATGAATAAATGCAGAAACATAGTAGATAAACAAAAAACCAGCAACAACAAGGCTTAATAGTATACTATACGAATTAAAAACCATAAAACTACGTTATCCAAGCAAAACTAATTTGTAAATATATATAGTAGACAAATTAATATCAGCAACAACATGGCTTAAAAATACTATAACAACGCCGATTAAAAGTATACCATAGTGTATAAGAAACCATAACATGGCGTCATCAAATAAAAATATGCAGAGACATAATACGTAAACTTGAAACTATAATAGGAAGGCTTAAAAGTACAGAGAAACTTACAAATTTGTTGGTAGGGTTGAATTTCTTCAATAATTTTCAGATCTGAGAAGTTTTCTCCTTCAATATCGTCGTTTTTGTGATTAGAGTACTTTACGAGTTGAATCGGATTGTTTCAAACAATAAATTCATTGAAAAATCAGGAAAACAACAATCTATCAGAAAATCATACCGAAATTAGGAAAAACGAGTTGAATCGGATGGTGAAATCATTGAAAAAGCATGAACTATGAATAGATTAGAAAAACAGAGGGAAATTATGAAATCTGACATAAAAATCAGAGAATTGTTCATGATTTTACCTGATTAACGTCCATCGGAGTGGATCGGAGCTTTTTCTGATGAAATTCGTCGAAAAATAGCTTCAATTGACATGTTTAGGGGCTTTTTCCGGTGAGAGGATTCGATCGGTGATAAAACACGCATTTTTCACGTTGGACTGTGTTTTTTCTTTTTTTGCTTTTTTTTTCCGCTGCTTTGGCCCTTTATATAGTGCACCGGTTTTTTAATTGCAGTGAAAACCGCGAAAACCGCCTAGCGGTTTTGATTTGTGGTTTTTGCAATAAAAACCAGGCCTTTCCATAGGAAAGGCTTGCCTTACTATATACTAACTCCTATTTCTTTTTTCTTCTCCTTTTTCTTTCTATTTTCTTTTATTCCTTTTCTTTTTCTTCTTTCCTATAAAAAAATATACTTACATATATACACTTACATAAAAAAAAAACTTACATAAATAAAATAATAAAAATTAACACACTTGCACTTAAATTAATTTGAAACTTCAACTTCAATTCACACGTGCCCCCGTATGCTCCATGATATCTCTTTGCAATGCCAATCCGAGGGTTTTAAAATATTATTTTGTTTTATTATCAATCATTGTAAATTTTACATTTATATTTCAAATTTATTTAATTAACTAAATAACATTTATACTCATGAAGTATACAAAAAATAGTGTAATTTAAAAAGAAATGATAAAATACAAATATAATTTTAAAGAAAATGAGAAAAGAAATGAAAATGTGAGTCTGATGGGTCTGAACGGATGGAGTGCAGAGTATGTTAGAGTCTGGTGGCTAATAAAATAATCTGAAATACTGATGTGGAAGGGTCTGATGAGTGTGAAAGGTCTGAACGGATTGAGATGGTCTAAGAGATCTCTAAAAAGAAATGAACCGTAATTTTAATTACATCCCGCCTCACGAATTTGACTATTGTCGAATTAAAACGTGAAAAATACATTTTTGCCCCTGGTCCAAAATCAGATTTTCCTCTCAATCAAACAACTTCAACATCTGTTTATTATACATTTACCCGCATTATATTTATATTTTAGGAAATTGACAATAAATATTATACAATTAAGTCACATAATTTCACTAAATGTCAAATTGGTCTAAAACTTTATTGTAAATTAAACTCCAAGAAAATTAATACTTCAAACAAGTCCCAAAATTATTTAAAAAACTCTGGTACCGAAGTCCGTTGGAGCTCCGATCAGAGAGTTGCAAAGGTCCCAGTTCGGAGTTGAACAACTCTCTGATGGTAGCTTTCTGCTCCCAATCTGGGAGCTCAAGCTCCCGATTTGGGAGTTTGCAAACTCCGAGATCGGAGTTGTTGATCGGAATCCGATACCGGAAATGAAAACTCGAAGGAGAGAGAGGAAAAAAGAAGAGAAAATAGAAAACGGTAAAAGTAAAGAAGAAAAATAAAAACGAAATTAAGCTAAGGCCATGTTTAGGAAAAGGAGAGATATAATAAGTCATAAATTTTTTGTCAACCCTTTTATTAGAAAATTGGTCAAATGTAATTAAAAATCTAGTGGCCGCTCTGAAAACTGACCATCCAGCGAAGGGTGTATATAAAAAAGCCCAAAAACACAAAAAAAACAATTACACCTTATTTGTTAGATTTTGATATTGAATATTTTCTGAATAAATTACTTATATTTTTCTTCGTGATACCCTAAAAGGGCCAAAATTTGTGATTCATCATAAATTCATAATATTTGAAATTTTCTAACAATATGGATGTACCTGAACCTTTAGTGTCAGTATTACTTTACATGTTTCCTCTGTGTTTTTGATCATGAAAAGGGCAACTGAATAAGAGATCTAATCGTGTAAATGAGATAGAAAATAATTTCTCAAAATAGAATCCATCAACACATTCATTTGTGCTTCTTCATCATGTCCTCTTGATTCCCGACTCCAAAGGCATAGTTACTTGTTCGTTCGTGCTTCACCTCAACATGCGGATGACCAAATATGACAGAATAATCTCACCATATAACCCAAATATTGAACCAATCTTCTACAATATCATTGACATTTTCACAAACACTTACCACTAAAAAGCAACCTTACAAGAAGCAACAGATTAATCAAGCAATGGCAGAAGATCCACAAGAAGTAGCTGACCGTGAGCGCATCTTTAAGCGCTTTGATGCCAATGGCGATGGCAAGATCTCTTCCTCAGAGCTCGGTGATGCGCTCAAGGCGCTCGGTTCTGTCACTCCCGAGGAAATCAAACGCATGATGGATGAAATCGACACGGATGGAGATGGTCACATTTCGCATGAGGAGTTCATTACTTTCGCCAAGAAGAATACCGGATTAATCAAGGATGTCGCCAAGATATTCTAAGTTTTGCTCATCCAGTTCTCCAATAAGGCAGGCAATGAGTCTATGTTAGCTTCTTTTTCTTTTCATCTATGAATGCATTCTCTGAATTTAATAAATTCATTCTATTTTCATGTTGGGATTTACTAACAGCTGTGCTTTATTTACGTTATACACAACTACAATTCCGGGCATACCAAAATTCTTTAGGCTCTGTTTGATTCGTCTGAAAAAAACCTAATCCGCAGTCAAACAGTGTGAAGATTTGAACAATCATGTTCTAGCACATGACAGTGTTGCAGTGTTTTCAGGAACAAAAGGATTATACTGCACATGATTACACTCAAAAGGAATGAACTGGAATTATTCCAGATTCAGCCATTGCCATGCTGTGGCTAATAAGATAATACACTCTGAAGACCAGATCACTATTTACAAGACTCAAAAACTACATTTAGCACTTTTTTGCTCTACCGTAACTTACATCTTCCGACTCAAAATTAAAGGATAAAAACTGACGGAAAGAGCTGTTCACGGGTATATATTTCATCATACTCGCCATTGCTATACATAACAGAACTTGCTAGTTTCTTTCCCATGTACATGCCTAAGAAAGAAAGAAAAAAGCTCTTTCGGCAGGGGGAAAGAATAGAAAAGAACGAGAACAAAATCTGGTTTCAAGCTATTTGTGTATCAGCGATTATCATCCTCTGCATCAACGCCTAACATGGCTAATGCAAAATAGTTCTTCATCTCACTCTTTGATCGCTGCATGTGAGAGTAAGATTCTGCCACATTAGATTTACCTCGTAAGAGTGTGCTCCTTTTGCTTGAGCCTACAGGTCCTGTGAATCCTCCTAGTATTCTGACTATCTCGCACATCTCAGGCCTACGTGACTCCTCATTTATTACGCAAGCAGATGCTGCCTGAACCATGCGAGAGATATGATCCGTACTCTTTTGGGTGAAACTTACACGTGTATCAAGCAGTTTTTGTAGATTTCCTTGCTGCATTAGCGGCTTTGCCTATGAGATCACGACATAAACTTATTAAAGACGAACCAAATCAAACTATAGAAGTCAAAACTAACATGTGACCACGATATTACGACATAAACTTAACCAGCACATAATTCAAACTATCAAACAAAAATGTAGTGCACAGAACATTGGCAGACATACCCATGAAACCAAATTTTCTTCTCCCGGTCCTCGTTGTGGCTCAATTGGTTTCCTGCCAGTTAATAGTTCCAAGAGCACGACACCAAAGGCATAAACATCAGTTTTGTCTGAGACTTTCCCGTGCTGGAAATATTCAGGAGCCAAGTACCTACGAATTCAACATTGCCAGGAAAAATCAGTCTCAACTTACCACCAAACTAAGTAAAACAAGGAAACAAAATCAACAAAATGTGTTTACATAGAAATCGTACCCAAATGTGCCTTTAACAGTTTTGCACAAGAACGGCACTGATGGTGCAGGAGTCCAAGTTGCCAAGCCAAAATCACACAACTGTACAAATGATTAAACATATTTAAATATACACATTATTTGGCAAAAACAAAAAACAGCAGTACTTGGTAGGTATAGCTAACATGATCAATATAGTGAAGTCTCATAGTAATATATTAAAGAAAGTTGCAGGTTAACACACACCTTTGGAGTGTTTCTAGAGGAAAGAAGGATGTTTGAGGGCTTAATGTCCCTGTGAACAACACATCTCTCAGTTCCGTTGTGTAAGTAATCAATGGCCTCAGCGATTCCCATGGCAACCTTATACCTAGCAGACCACGGAAGTGCTGTACCGCCATTCCTCCCCTTCTTATCTGCAACGACAAGCACACACAACGTTAATAAAACATCGTACACAGTAGACACCAAGTCAAAGTTTGGTGAATAGGTTTTTAGTTTAGAAAGGACAGGATTTTTTTATTTTTTATTTTTTTTCAGTTTCTGCTTTCTAGCAGGCTACCAGCTTAAGTTAGATGCAAATACCAATATCTCTGTTTTCACTAGAAATAAGCAGGAAATGAGTATGCAAAAGAGAACATGTAAGGGGCACATGCATCAACAACAAATCGTTAAGAAAGAAGAAAGCAATATTACCGTGTAAAAACCGCTCTAAGCTTCCCCCAGAAACAAATTTGTACACCAAAAACAAGCCCTCCTCAGCATCAAGACAAAATCCCACCAAAGGAACAATGTGAGGGTTATGGAGAGAGCTAGCAATCATCAATTCCCTGCAGAACGCCTTCGAAGACTCCTTATCTTCCTTATCCAACCTTTTAATCGCGACACTAGTCCTAAGAAATCCAACCTTTCCTCTAAACACACAGCTCAATGCTCCTCTTCCCAATACTCTTCCTACTCATTACAATAAAACAATAGTCAGATCAAGTAGCTCACAACAAAAAAACAAAGTAAATTTGCAAAACATTTCCACCAAAAAAACCCTGTTTGGCCTCATAATCTAGGTTTTAAGTACTCCCCAGAACCAAATTCAGATCGCAACAAGAACTTCAAACATAAAAAAGGATATAAAAGGGCAAGTTCTCTCTTTCTTACTCAGGTGAGCTGGTTATGGCTCAATATTTCAGTTTCAATTCCATCTCAAAAGGAAAAGGTCTTATAACTTGAACAATTGATGAAAAATTCATGAACCATTTCTCTACTGTTGCATTTTATTTTCGAAAAACTATCAAACATTCTTGAACAACATCAAAACTACTAGTGTCAACTTATGCTGTCAAAACTTATCTGAAAAAACTTACCAATTGCACCAACAAAAAAAAGTAAAAAAAAAGGTTTATATATTATTACCTTTGTGAAAAATTGATGAAAAATTCTTGAACCATTTCTCTAGTTTTGCATTTTATTTTCGAAAAACTACCAAACATTCTTGAACAACATCAAAACTACTAGTGTCAAAACATATCTAAAAATCCAAACATTATTAATTAGGCCTATTACAAACTTACCAATTTCACCAACAAAAAAAAAAAAAAAGAAAAAAAGAAGGGTTTACATATTATTACCTTTGTGAAAATTTCTAGTAGCAGAAACAAGATCAGAGTAGGTGAAGCGAAGCAAAGAATGAGCAACCGGAGAGATACTCCTCTCCAAAGACTGAATCCTGTTCCACCTGATCATCATCTCTTGGGATTTGGAATCAGTCAACAACCCATTATCCAAATTCACCATCAAAACAGTACTACTTTCAGAGCTCTTACTCACGGCCATCTTCTCCAGCTCAACCTGAGAACAGAAACTGAACCTAAACGAGGAATGCACCGAGTGTGGCTCACCTGCACCACAAGGTCCTGTTTCCGCCAGTAACCAAGCCTTATTATTATTGTGATCCACCTCCTCTCTGGCTCTCCTACGCCGCCGGCTGCTGTAAGGGATCACGCAACCTAGTCCGAAATCCCATATCATTTTGTACACCAATGACTTGAATTTCAGTTCTTGCTCTTGCTCTTCAGTACTTTCACCACTTCTTGAAACACCCATTTTTTATTTATTGATAATGGGAATGGATCTCAAAAGTGAGAGAATTACGAAAACCCAGAAATGGAAAAGAGAGAAAAAAGACTACTTTGCGTGAAAGGAGTGTAGAGAATTTAATTTAGCACTAGTAGTATAGTATACTGTTGTATTGGTGAAGTTCTTGAAAAATGGGATTATATTTATTTGGAGAAAGAGAGAAAAGTGTGAGATTGATGATGAACATGGGAGAAGTAGTGGGGTGGGTAGTTGGTGGTTTGTGAGATTCTTGGTGTTACCGGTGAACAAGACAAGCCACAGGCACAACAGAGCATACACTTCCTGCAGAGAAGACAAGTGAGATTCCGTCTCGGTTTTGAGATACGTTTCCTATTGTTTTTAAAGTTTTAAGAGTTTCAAGATTTTGGATATTGCGGGTAGTTACTTTACTTTTATTGCTTGAAGTGAGTGTATTGTGAAGATTTATGGATAAAATGTGAACTTTACGAAAGAGGAAAGAGTTTATGCATATTAATATTACGGGTTGTTTGTTTGGAATAATAATAATAATAATAATAATAATGTAGTGTAGTACTAGTAAAGGTGTTGGAGTAGCACCGAATAGGTTGGATGTTCGAATTCCGTGGAGGCATAATGTGGTTTAGGCATAATTTGAGTTATAAAGTGGTAAATGAATAGTTTATAAATAAGAGTAAGGTAGCTTAGATTAAAATAAATTACGAGCAACTTTTAGAGAGTGAATTTGTAATAAAGTATGACGGTGTAAAAGTTTGTAGATGGAATCTCTGATTCTGAGCATGCACTTTCTTCATCCGTTTAGACTCATTAGACCGTGCCACATCAGCATTTTAGATTATTTTATTAGACACCAGACTCTAACACACTCTTCACTTCATCCGTTCAAACCCATCATACTCACATTTTATTTTCTTTTCTCATTTTCTTTTAACTTACATTTGTATTTTCTCATTTTTATAAACCACGCTATTTCATATACTTTATTATTATTATTATAAATGTTGTTAATCAATTAAATAAATATGAAATATAAATCTAAAAATTAATTGATAATAAAACAAAACAATATTTTAGAATGTAAGTTTCAATACTTAATCTAAAAACATTACAATAATTATTGACACTAAATTAAAATACTTGAAATTAAAGATTACAAATAAAATATTTCATCAATACTACTACTCATTCTATATATATAGTGTACTATAAATATTACAAAGAAAATAATGAGGAGTAAAGAAATAGAAAAGAAAAGAGAGGGATTTAAAGGAAAGAAGAAAAAATAAATTAAAGGAAATAGAAAAAAAAAGTAAAAAAGAAAAAGCAAAAGCATAAAAGAAAAGGAAAAAAAGAAGAAAAAAAAGAAAAAGAAAAAAGCAAAAAGAAAGAAAAGAACGTTCAGACCCGTCATAAACTTTATGACGACAAACCCAACCTTCATACCCTTGTTGCATTACATCCAAACGTCTGGAGAGAGTCTGATAAAACCATCAGACTCTCTCCAGACTACTGTTGGAGACAGTCTTACAAGTTTGTAAAATTACTACTACTTATTTTTCATACAGATGTGAATAAGTTGATGTTAATTTGATTGAATAAATTTATATTTAATTTAATGTAACTACGTTGAACTGAATAAATGGATATCATCTAAACTAAATTTAATTCATTTGTAATATATTGAAATAATAAAATATATATAAACACTGAATTATATTTAATAAATATGAATTGAATCTAAATGAAAATGGTTTTTTTTTAAGGCAAATCTTCCATCGGGGTTCAAACCCCAACCGTTAAGCTACTCCAACATATTTACCACCAAATCACCTTATAACTACTATTTAACTGAAAATGTTGTTCATGATACTATTAAGGAAACGCTTATATGTTAAATAAGCTCTTTTTGTAACGGCAAAATCTAGTTTTCCTCCTACTCCTTTATTACAGATTTATTACATGGCAATTTTTATCTAGGTACCTTTTAAAATGTCCTAATAACAATTTAGAACTCAATGTGCCACTCCACCACCTTCATCTCTAAAAGTTACAAGATTTTTCGATATGTGTGGTAGGTAGACTGAGTGAAGAAATTGCATCACGAATTCTTGTAAAAAGCGTATAAAAGCAAGTTATATTTGTTGCTCGAAGTTAATTCATTAATCAAAAAAATAATTGAGTGCACATAATTTGGACAGCGCCTATATTCGTGTATATATAAAAGAAAAGATAAAAAATTATACTCCAATGGATGGTTTATTGGATTTTAATGAGGATTTTAGTGTAATTATTAAAGAAATATACCAAAGTATTGTAACCAAAAAGTTTGGTGACCATACAATGGATACTTCTCATGAAAATGATAATGATGATAATTGATACAGTTAATTGGGATTTGGATGACATTTGTCAACTTCATAATATATTAATAATGGTGTTATTTTGTCTATGTTGTTTGCCTAATGTTATGAATTAGAATGAAATTCAAGAACCATATTTTACAGAAATGGCAAAGAAGTGACTGGCTAAGCTTATCTCAACTTCTATATTCGAGTTTTGAAAGTATATTATTATATAAAATATGTTTTGTTGTTAAAAAGTACTTTTCACTAAATTGATGTGTCTACTTCAATTCATGATGACGATGTTGAATGGATAAACATTTATACAGTAAACCTCTATAAATAAATATTGTTGGGACCAAAGAATTTTATTAATTTAGCGAGATATTATGTAATCGATAAATTAATAATTTATTAATTTAAAAAGGTTTTAATGTGTATGTTCGTTGGTTGCAACTTGCATGAACAAATGTGTGGTCGAAAAATTCTCTTGGTAGTTGATAATTGTCCAACCCATTTAAGCAATATCCAAGGGTTAAAAAACATAGAGTTGTTCTTTCTACCACCGAACATGACTTTAAAAATCCAACCATGTGATACAGGGATGATAAGAGCCTTCAAAATGTACTATCGTAAAAGATTTTACCGAAAGATTTTGGAAGACTATGAGTTGGACACTTCTACTCTAGAAAAGATTAATATTTTAGATGATATCAATATGGCCGTCTCATAGCCTTCCAACTATCATAGCATTGAAGAAACAGTGGCGGATATCCGTATGTCTATCTCATAGCCTTCTATAACAAACTGCTTTCGACATTGCAAAATTTATTCGGCACATCAAATTGGCTCAAGTATTTTAAATGATACAAATTCTAGAGAAGATATTTGTGAGCTTGAGAACTTAATCATTGGTATGCATTACCGACAAAAAATGGAAGAGAATCACTTGCTAGAATTTCCTGGTGAAATTAAACAATGAATGTTATGTAGTTCAAATCATTGAAGAAATAGTGGCAGATACCATTCAAAAATCTTGAAGTTGAGGATGATTCAATTGCTTTGGAACCAATCACTAGAAAGGAAGCACGTACTACAAGCGACAACACCTCTTCAAACGTTTTGTTGCAGTATGAAAAGACAACACCACAACTCTTGAGTGCAAATGAGATATTTAGATATGAATTCAATATAAATTTGAAGTTCAACAAAAAAACAACTGAGTATAGATTTATTTTTAACTCAACAGTTTTAGAATTTCAAGTGTATAACACACACATATATTGAACTAATCAAACTAATCAATTTTGATTTGAATATTCAAATCAAACTAATCAATTTTCTTTTGGTGTTCCACTACGATCTTTCTAACCCGAAAAGACTTTACACCACTCACCAATATTTCATTATTTTTTATTTCTACTTTATCACCATTTAATATTCTCTCTAATACTTAATCGCACATTAACAAATTTATCAATACAATACACAATTCATATATTACTTTTGTTTAAAATGTTTATCTCATATTGCACCCCTGCTAGATGGCCTTGTAACATCTAAGTCCAAACTTTATCATCTATTATGTTCATGTCCAAATTAAAAAAAAACAGTTGATCAAATAATCCAACTCTATTCATTTAGTATCAACCAAACAAAGCCTTCCTACTCTCATATGCGCAGATGGGGTGCCCTACATATGTGAAAGTCATGCTCACTGTAAGTTGGAAAATAAGAGCGTTAAGTGTTATTTTATAGGTTACCCTAAGGACACTAAGGGTTACTAGACTCTGGCATTTCTTTGATCGCTCGACCATGCCTATTTCTATCTTACTGAAGATCACAAGGTGATCGTTTCTAGACATGTAAAATTCTTGGAGGATGATTATGTCTATGGTGAACGTCTTATTGGAGATGCGGTATAACTTGAAGAAATTCAAGAAAATAACACTAGTGAAGAACATGAGTCAAATGGTGTTGACTTAAGTTCAGTGGGAGCTTTCGAAGCTAAGGATGGCAGATATATGTCTCTTAGTAGATATCTCATTGCAAGTGGGAGCCTTTTGGGTGGTTCTGGGAATGCACCAAAGGAGACCACATGACATCTACAATTTTCGTTCCTACTGCGCCTACAAAGGCGCCAGCACAACAACTGGCGCATGTGCAACCCACAGAGACTGTACCTGTTCAAGCTCAATGATGAACGAGATTGTCAGACTCGAACAATCAAATAAATTTGTTTTAAGCCAAAGGGCAACTCACAACTACAGAAAACACGTAGTGCAGAGGTAAGATGACCTCGAGTGTCGATCTCTAGGGACTAAACTAGCTTTAACTAATTAACTAGATATAATTTCAGAAGACAAATTTATCTCTAACTTAACTTAACAATATATGGAGAAAGTTGGTGATAGTATGCTCGTTCTAAGCATCAAGTTCTAATTATGCATGAAAGTGCAACTCGTACTGCCTTAAAAGTAATTCGATTTACAAATATCAAAGACAGATTTGTAGACGTGTATTTTGAAAGCTTCCTATCTATACTAATACTTGGCTAAGGTTGTCAGTCTTAGTTCAAGCAGTACTTGCAAATTATATATAATCGAATCTATGATCTTGAATTGTCCTAGTGTTTCTAACACTTTTCTACGAAGATATGTGGCTTAGTCGGATCAAAGAATCGAATTAAGATAATTAAACAAGTAAAAGACTCAGAAACTCAATCATGCATAATACGAACCCTAGCTACGAATTCACATACTATCACCAACTAGATGCTTAGCTACTTATATCAATAACACAATCAACAATCATAACCGAAGCAATAATGAATGAAAACATGTTTAATTGAAAGATAAATAGAAGAATTGTGAGATACAAGGTTACCAGGTTGTCAATCTCCGGTGAATGGCTAAAACTCACAAAGATCTAGCAAGGTGAGATAAAACGGTGTCCAAATCTCTCCTCTAGCTCCAAATTCGCTAAGATACAAAGGTTCTAAGAGAAAATATACCCAGAACAAGCTCTAGGGTTTATGTCTGGAAAAATATGATGAAAGATATGAAAATTCGAATATTTTAGGATATATATATAGAGTTGTCGGAACGCCCCCAGCGCACCTCCCCGCACGCGGCGGTGCGCCCCGCACGGGCAGAATGCGGCCCGTGCGGAATTCCTCCTTCGGATCTTCGAATTCGGCCCCTTGCACAGCTTTGAGCTCCGAAACTTGATCTCTTGGCCTTGAAACTCGTCTCGGTACTCCTTCACACACCACGGGTGATCTCGTTGCACCAAAACATCATTGTTTCGCCATGAATTACATCCAAAAACGTGATTTCCACCTAAAACCTGAAAAGAACAAAAGAAATGGAAACGTGACACTATTCTAACAAAATGCACTAAAATGCATGCAAAAGGATAGCTAAATTGGTGAAAAAAGACTCAAATGATAGTTTAAAACACACTGTCATCACACAACGCGTTCGAAAAAGACAACCACAAATGACAAATGTCGAGCCCCGTAGTCTAGGAGATTATCAAAGCTAGCTCTCGAGGTAAACCTCCTCTTGGAGGACATCAGTGAGATTGATGTTGGGTTATCCGATAAGGAAGATCCTAGGACTTACGCTGAGGCAATATCTGATATTGACTCAGAGAGGTGGCAAGAAGCCATGGAATTAGAAATAGACTCTATGTACTAGAATGAAGTGTGGCACTTGGTCGATTTGCCTCAATGTGTTGGACCGATTGGGTGCAAATGGGTTTTCAAAAGGAAATATCGATGCTGAAGGCAGGGTGCAGACCCACATAGCTAGGTTTATGGTTGAAGGTTACACGCAACGATATGGTATCGGTTATGATGAAACCTTTTCACGAGTTGTGAAACTGAAGTCTATTAGAATTCTAGTTGCGATAGCTGCATATTACGATTGTGAGATTTGATAGATGGATGTCAATACCTCTTTCCTCAACGGCAACCTTGAGGAAGTGGTGTATATGATACAACCCGAAGTTTTTGTACCCAAGTCAATTTCCAATGCCGTTTGCAAGTTTGAAAGGTCCACCTATGGACTTAAGCAAGCCCTAGAAGCTGGAATATCCGCTTTGATGAAGCGGTCAAATTGTTTGACTTCATTAGAAGTAGTGGAGATCCCTGCGTTGATAGAAAGCGCAGCGACATGGGAATTTTTTTCATGATCATTTATGAAGATGGCATTCTTATCATGAGAAACAATGTCTCTATGTTACAGGCCACAAAAGATTGGTTCCAAGACAGGACGAAGCTATTGCATCCTTGGAATTAAATATCTATGGAGATAGGTCCCAAAGGATGTTAGGATTGACACAACCCGCATAGATCGACAAAGTACGCAAACGCTTTAAGATAGAAGGTTCTAGCAAAGGCTTTATCCCAGCTAGACATGGTGTCCAGCTGTCAGTCAAAGATATTCCTTAAAACTGAAGAAGAGAGAGACGCCATGAATCAAATTCCATGTGCATCGGTGATGAACGTATTTTTTACGCGTTCATCTTGTCTTTTTCACCTTCTTTTGCTGTCTTTTTGCTTGGTTTTCTGGTTAGTTTTGTAGAATAGTGTCACGTTTTGTGTTTTTTGCATTTTCAGGCACCTAGGTATGAAACGGTGTTTTTGGAGCTAAAAACGAAGCATTTTGAATGAAAAATGACCCCGTTGAAGTTCCTTGATCTCCGTTGATATTTTTGTGAGTGCCCATAGTTCGAGTTAAGCCAAGAATCACATTCGAGAGAACTTAGCCTACCCTTGGAAGCAAATTCAAAAATTCGGATGGAAGTTTTGGAGTCGTTCAAGTGTGCAAGATTGACACATCCTAGCAATTTCGGCCATAACTTTCTCATACAGCGTTGGATTGACCTCAAACCAACAGTCACGCGTAGCTAACTCGACTTTCTATCCAACGATATATTATACGCCCCGATCCAACATCATATGAACCCTGGAGAGCGAGTTAAAGTCAAGCGGGCCGCTTGGCAATCCTAGGTGGGCCGCTTTGATTTTTTCCAGAACCTGATTTTGGCATTTAAACTCGATTTCCAGTTACTTTTCCTCATTCCTTTCACTTTGTAAAAGCTTTGGAGATCTCTTGGAGGCTCCATAGCTCAGACCCATTAGCTAGAAGCTTGATTATCATTAAGGGATTGAAGATTTTGCTATAGGATTGCATGATATTTTCATCTACGGAGAAGTTTTCATCAAATCCCACCGAATAGTGACAGCTTTGGTGGTAACTTTGTATCAATCTCTTGTCTTGTAGTTTGATCAAATGTCTTTCTGTAACAATTCATATGATTTGATGTTTTCATTATTGAATATGAGTAGCTAAATCCTTTGTGTTGGTGGTAGAATGTAGAATTTACATGTGTTGGATTATGTTTATGCTTACATGAGATTGTTATTCAATCTTGTTGCAAATGGATTCTTGTGATCCATAGTTGCCTATAAAATACATTCGAATAGAGTATTGTGACAACTCTTGGTCAATCAAGGCTATAGGATTGTATGTTTGTGATTTGCAGTATGCTAGATAAATGGTGTTAGTGACAAGCACCTCTAAAGTATTGATAGTGATCTTTTATGATGTGTGTCTTGAAAGTTACCTAGACGGTTGCTTAGAAGACTTAGTCGAAGGTTTTACGCACTGAACTTGTAAGCGTATTCTTGATTCGTTGCTTCTCATTACCACTAAGCTACCACCTGTAAGAAAATATGGTCAGAGTTACCCCTAGGGTACGCAGCGGAATTTCAAAAATTTTCTTAACATACAGGTTAATTGATTATGTATATGTCATATATATATAAACACGTCAATTAGAATACTAACCTTGCTTCCAAAGCAGCTTCCAAGTCTTCGTAATAATCCGGTGTATCTTCTCCTTCGTCGAAGTCGAAGATATCTGCAATACTTTGATTATCTGCAAGACAATAAAAGTTAGTTTCCAGCTTCTAGAACCTCAACCTTGGTATCCACGGATGAACAACCTATCGGAAAGAATGCTAGGATATTCTTTGTGTGACCAAGAAGATGGGGCGGCGATTCCTCCGGCAGGTGGCGCGCGCGTGGGTGGCTAAGAGGAGGGGAGAGTTTTTATTTTCTCTAAGAAAATTGGGTAGAATGACTGTCAAAGTCTATGTCAAAAACTCTCTAATAGTCTACTATATATAGTAGTCAATAAAAGCCTAAAGCATAAGCAATTAGACTTCGTAAAGGAATAAGAATCTAATTCTTATCGCACAAGGAAACCAATATCAAGTCTAGATTCATTCCCAATCAAATTAAAACTCAATCAGGAAAATCTAACTTATCCCTTGGACTTCTAATAGAGGAAGGAGTCGAACTCCTTCCCCTCATCCATCACTGAGTGTGCGCGCGCTCTCCCAGGGACAGTAGGTGGGTCCCGATTTTGGGACCCACTTATAGTTCTAAGGCAATTCAAACTCCAAGTAGATTTTGCCATGTGCATATGTTAATTCTAAATTAACATATCCTTTTTAATCAAACTTCCATTATATTTCCAAAATATAATCTTTAATTGTATTTACATAAAATACAATTAATTAGCCAATTCAATTAATAATTCCAAATCATTAATTGAGCCACCAAATATTATAATTAATTCCAAATCTATTATAATCCATCAATCACAATTAATTCCAAATTAATTGCGATTCCATCTTCAATGATATTCTGATAGACTGAATCACCACATAGTGTGACCCATAGGGCCTCATCGTATTAAGCAAGTCCTAGACTAGGCAACATGGAATTCCTAGACGGTTCCATTTGCAATATTAATACGTGAGGACGTTTGAGAGGTTTCTCAAAGCTAACCCTTTCGTTGCGAAGCCTGTTGCGCTCAACACGGCGATGGTAACGTCCCTTCATCTGACTTGCTCGAATGTATCTAGGATCGATGAAGTGTCTATCCCAATAATACATCCACGGGCGTCTTCAGTGAGTTGCATGGTGAACCCAATATCTATTATGACCATCATAATAATATTGATACGCTGGCCAGCGGTTTTACCATCACAACTATGAACGACTATGAGCAGTGCTCTCCTGTGCTACACTTGAGAGATGAATCCTTCACAGAATCACTTATCACCCCCATTTGTATGTAGCCATAATCTTGGATCGTGTCTTAGGTCAGCTGCTTATTCAGAGCTGACATCGACGGGTCCACCAAGGATATGGGGCAACAAATGTGATGATAAAGTCCTGTAAGTACAAAGGACGAATGGCATCACTTCGACAACTCACCGGTTCCCATAGACACGTCAGTGTAGAGTATACATCGATGGGAGTGTCCGGTGGGTACTTCCATTGTTCGATAAAGCTTCTTCGAACAACTATGCGCAGTTATGGGAACGTTCCTTGATTGTCCAACAATCCGTTCCGTGGCCGTGGGATCGGCTCACACTTGCTCCAACAAGTATAACCTCCACGCATACTAGTCTTGTCAGGTTCATTCAGACCCCCACATCCGAGTTGAACCACGACTAGGGAGAGTTTGGGATAGATGATAACTCACATAGCTCCCACTAAACTGTGTGATCGGTCATCTATCCGAGGGGACATGTTTAATATCAATACAGACAATAATAAAGATATGACATGCTGCAGCCTGGTGTAATATAAATATGAAAGCGATACTCAATAGTAAAATCCAACAAACATATATTATATTATGTTGACCTGTGTAATAGTACATATATGTCCTCTATAAGGGCACCATGCCCTTAGTAAGGACTGTCTCTAGGACATATACACTATCAATCTCCCACTTGGACTAGAGCCAGTCACCTTTATGCCTAATGCCCAGATTAGCATAATGTCTTAAGTGGACTTCCACTGTAAGACCTTGGTGAAAGGATCTGCCATGTTGTCCGTGGTAGAGACACGTTCTATACTAACTTCTCCTCTATCAATAATCTCACGTCTAACGTGATATTTTGTAAGTACATGTACGTTCTTGTTTGTAGATATAGGCTCCTTAGCTTGAGCGACGGCGCCCGTATTGTCCCAATAACTCGTTATTGGACTAGGAGCAGGAACAACCCTCAATTCCTTCAAGAACTCTGAAATCCAGACAGCTTCTTACGATGCTTCTGATTCAGTAATGTACTCGGCTTCTGTGGATGAGTCAGCAATCGTGGCTTGCTTAGAACTCTTCCAACAGATAGCTCCTCCGTTCAATTTGAATACGTATCCTGTCTGTGACTCAAAGTCATCAGGATCTGATTCAAATCCAGCGTTGACATAACCAGACATCTTTAATTCTGGTTTTTCACCAAACACCAAGAAAATTTCCTTAGTCCGTCGAAGGTACTTAAGAATGTTCTTTACAGCAGCCCAGTGAGGTACTCCTGGATTCTGTTAGTGTCGACAAGTGACACTAAGCGCATATGCCACATCGGGCCTTGTGCAATTCATTGCATACATTATAGACCCTACTGCCTAAGCATAGGGCACACGACTCATTGCTTTTCTTTCTTCATCAGTTTTAGGACTATCCTTAACTGATAAGACAATCCCATGCCTAGCTGGGAGAAAGCCTCTCTTTGAGTCGTCCATCTTATAACGCTTCAGTATTTTGTCAATGTAGGTGGACTGTGTCAATCCTAACATCCTCTTGGATCTATCTCTATAGATCTTGATCCCTAGGATGTTCACCCAAGTCCTTCATCGAGAAGGTACTTGATAACCAAACTTTAGTCTCTTCTAGCATAGAGACATTGTTTCCCATGATCAAAATGTCATCAACATAGATGATCATGAAAACGGTTCCCTTGTCGATGTGCCTAGTGTAGACACAGGGATCTTCCTTGCTTCTGATGAAGTCAAACTATTTGACAGCTTCATCAAAGCGGATATTCCAGCTCCTAGACGCTTTCTTTAGCCCATAGATGGATCTCTGTAATTTGCATACAGTAGTTGGCCTGGTTTTACTAATAAAACCTTCCATTTGTACCATACAGACCTCTTCCTCAAGGTTTCCATTGAGGAAGGCAGTCTTTACATCCATCTGCCCGATCTCATAATCATAGTAGGCAGCTATCGCAAGTAGAATTCGAATGGACTTCAATTTTGCTACCGGTGAAAAGGTTTCATCGTAATCGATGCCATACCTTTGTGTGTAGCCTTTCGCCACAAGCCTAGCTTTGTGCGTTTGTACCTTGCCATCAGCATCTGTCTTTCGTTTAAAGACCCATTTGCACCCAATAGGTCTAACCCATTGGGGAAATTCTACCAAGTTCCAAACTTGGTTCAGGTACATGGAGTCCATCTCCAATTCCATGGCCTCTTGCCATTTGTCTGAGTCAATATCAATTATTGCCTCTTTGTAGGTCTCGGGATCTTCCCGATTTGATAAACCGACATCAAGTTCACTGATGTCTTCTATCATAAAGCTTTGCTTCTGAGGTCCTTTTAGGATCCTCTTCGACCTACGAAGCTCGACTGGTTCTAGTGCTTTTCTTTTCTGGCTTCGTGTAACACGAACATTATCAGTGGGCACTGATGCAGCTAGTCGCGCCACGCGACCCTGTTCCCTAGCGGGAGGCTACTCTTGTGCAACTTGTTGCACAGTTTGATTGACAACGGGTTCTATTGGTGTGGTTTCAACTGTTGATCTAATCACAGGACTCCCAGTGACTATGACATGCCTAGCAAGTGTCATATCATTACCCTTGTCTGCTTCGAAAGCTCCCACTGAACTTGAGTCCAAATCAGAAGATTTAGAGAACTCATGTTCGCGCGTGTCAAAGTCTTGAATTTCTTCAAGTTCTATCATGTCATCTAACCTCTCTTCTTCGAGGTATTCTGCTTCTAAAAACTTAACGTTTCTAGATACTATCACCTAGTGATCTTCAGCATGATAGAATTCATAGCCTCTCGTCTAACGAGGATAGCCTCCGAAATATACTTTGACACCCTTGGCATCTAACTTATCAGTGAGCATCAGTTTGACTATCGCAAGACAGCCCCAAGGTCTAAGATAGCCCAGTGTGGGCTTCTTTCCCTTCCATAACTCATAAGGAGTTTTCTCCACTGATTTAGATGGTACACGGTTCAGAATGTAGATTGCAGTTTGTAGTGCATATCCCCATAGATGTTTTGGAAGACTCGAGAATCCAATCATTGATCTCACCATGTCTAACAGGGTTTTGATTCCTTCTCTCAGACACACCATTTAACTGTGGTGTTCTAGGAGGAGTCCATTGCGATTGAATTCCATTTTCCTTCAAGTAGTCGATAAATTCTTCACTAAGGTATTCACCTCCTCGATCTAATCGAAGAGTGACTATCCTTAGGTTCAATTCATTCTCGACCTCATTCCTAAACTCCTTGAATTCCCCAAAGGTCTCGGATTTATTCATCATAAGATAAATATACTCATACCTTGAGAAATCGTCAGTAAAGGTAACGAAGTAAGGATAACCCCCACGCGCATGGACCTTAAAAAGTCCACATACATCGGTATGTATGAGCTCTAAGCAGCGAGTGGCCCGAACACCTTGTCCAACAAAAGGTTTGTTCGTCATCTTACCCTTAACACATGATTCACATGTACCATATGATTCAAAATCAAATGGTTCTAAGTAGTCCAACTTCCTTAATCTTTGAATCCGTGTTTCATTGATATGGCCTAGCCAACAACGCCATAGATAAGATGGATTATTCTTCCTACTTGAAGACGGTTGTTTGTTATGTATTTGAAATAAAGGTAGACTACTTTGCAAAATATATAAACCATTCACTAAGCGAGCTTTTCCATAATACTGGTCATTTAACGAAAAATAACAAGTATTATTAGCAAAGGAAAAAACCCCAGTTGTCCAACAATGGAATGGAAATCATATTTCTGACAATGGATGGAACAAAATAAACGTTATCAAGTTCTAAACATTGTCCTGAAGGTAAATCTATCTTGCAGCGTCCAACGCGTTTGGCTTCAACTGGATTGTTGTTCCCAACATGCAAGTTGATTTCACCTTACTTGACTAGCCTGTGTTCAATGGCCCCTTGCAAATTATTATAAATGTGTGAGCCACAGGCTGTATCTAATACCCAACCATTGGAGTCAAAAGTAGTCATGTTCATTTCAACAACAAACATACCTGAGCTAGAAGCTGGTGGCTTCTTAGCTTGATCTGCCCTCAGCTTAGGGCAATCTTTCTTCCAATGTCCTTTCTGCTTACAGAAATGACATTCATCTGTGCGTACCGTTCCGCTTCTCTTGAACTTCCTTTTTTGGTTCAGACGCTTAGGCTTATCACTCGAAGTGTTAGCCTTGGCTCCCGACTTTCCCTTACCCTTAGCACCTTTGTTTCTCGGGTTTAGGTTAGACGGTTGCCGAACATACATGATCGACTTTTCCTTCTTAGGAAGAGTTTGATCATATGTCTTCAGCAGATTATGGAGTTCGGGCAGTGTTACGTCCTTCGCATTCATGGTTGTTAACGATGAACTGCGAATACGAACTCGGCAATGATTGAAGGACAAAGATCACCATGATCTTATTCTCATCTTGAGAACATGTTCAAACATGTTCCCTCCTTCATTGAGCTTGCATCTGTGTATCTCTTTGATCGAATCAAATTCAACACTTCCAGCTGTCGTCTTAAAGACCGACTCAAGATGCTTCAACATCTCATACGGCAACATGCTTTCATGTTGCCTCTGCAGCTCATTGCTCATTGCCTCCAGCATAATACACTGCGCGGATCTAGCATCCTCATGATGCTTATCAGACCTTGCCTTGTTGGCTTGATTCCAAATCAGCAACTTGATCGGCAGTCTGATTCTCGGGACACACGGGATTAGCCTCGTCCAAGACGTACTCAATCCTTTCGTACCTCAGCACCAAACCTATATTCCTGATCCAATCTAGGAAGTTTGGTCCGGTCAAAATTTGCTTCTCTAAGACAGCACGGAGCGAGATTCTCGCCATTTCTATTTCCAAGAGAAATAATATAGAACGAAAACAATAAATCAACTATTGAAATATTATTTCTAAATACACAGTCAACATAACTAAACAACAAGGTCCTTTAGCTGTTTAGCTCCCACTATTTTCACATATGCTTGCCCCCACAACAAACATACGGGTAATGTCCAACAAGTTACCGTAGTGGCCAAGATCCAAATCCATATTATGCCACACTCCAACGGGGGCTGGTCGCATAGCATAATATGACCGGTAGGACTAGTAAGACTATCCAATTGCGTCACGCAACTCTTGGTTGTTAAATCTAATTTAATCCGATGCCCTACATATTGTACCTATCGAGGTCGCTAGATACAATATGCAGTAAGTCATAACCATAGGCTTACTCTAATCCGACGATTACTGCGAGTCTTTTAAGACGAGGTCGCCAATACAAGAAAACGCAATGAAAGTTCAGAATTAAAGCACCCTATGGAAAGCATCTCAGAAATACATACATATACATATTTCTGTACTTACATTGGTTGGGGCTTGTAGCTTGAGGGTTGTTATCAGTCATCTACAAACAAATAAGGGCGCCGTCTACCCATCATGCATGAACGGTCTACACGTAATGGATGCCGCCTATCCATTCTAGTTCTAAACGCGGTCAAGCACATAATGGGTGCCGCCTACCCATACATAAAATATGCGGTCCGACATATAAGAGGGCGCCGCCTACCCTTGCATGCATAGCGGTCGAACGGAAAGTAAAATACTTGGTATTTAAACATGCATTGTCAAACAATAGCATATCGAGCATATGAAACAAGTAGTAGCCTATGTGGATGACAAATGACTTCATAATTTCATTATGAAAATTATAATCCCATACTTATAATCTCTATGAAATAATTGAAAATTTGGACTAGATCGAAAACCCGAAGGACTTAATTGTAATTTTTTTTGAAACCTTGGAGGTGTTAAATCTAAAATTCAAAAAGTAGAAGGACTAATTTGCAAGAAAAAATAAATTGATAAATTACAAATAGCCATTTAACTTTATACTAATTAAATTTAACCCCTCTAATTTAAAACAATTACAATTAAATCATATTTATATTCCAAATATAAAATTCAATCCTCAAAATTTTCAAAATTCGATTTTGGGTCCAACCCGGAAAAAAATATATATATATTAAAATATGGGACGGGACACGGTGCCTGCGGCCCCGGGCACCCGGCGCCGCGGGTGCAGGCGCCCGGCGCCCCAGGTACCCGGGTGCCCGCGGCACACGGCGCCTGCGGTGCCGCAGGCGCCCGGCGCCTGGGCGCCGGGCGCACGGGCGCCGCCGGCGCAGCCGCGGGTGCCTGCGTCCCGCAGGCACCCGGGTGACCGCGGCACGCGGGCGCCTAGCGCCCGTGCCGCGGGCACGGCACCTGCGGCACGCGGGCGCCCGCCGCCTGCGTCACGCATGCGGCCCGGTCAATATATATATTTTAAATTTTTTTTTTTTTTTGAAAAAATATAAATTCTAAATTTATATAAAAAACAAAACTTTTGAAAAACGAATTAATCATAAAATCAATTGCATCCACATATCTACAAAATCATATAATATGTATACGTATATACGTAATCAATTAACCTCGCTCTGATACCACTGTAAGAAAATATGATCAGAGTTACCCCTAGGGTACGCAGCGGAATTTCAAAAATTTTCTTAACATATAGGTTAATTGATTATGTATATGTCGTATATATATAAACACGTCAATTAGAAGACTAACCTTGCTTCCAAAGCAGCTTCCAAGTCTTCGTAATAATCCGGTGTATCTTCTCCTTCGTCGAAGTCGAAGATATCCGCAATACTTTGATTATCTGCAAGACAATAAAAGTTAGTTTCCAGCTCCTAGAACCTCAACCTTGGTATCCACAGATGAACAGCCTATCGGAAAGAATGCTAGGATATTCTTTGTGTGACCAAGAAGATGGGGCGGCGATTCCCCCGGCAGGTGGCGCGCGCGTGGGTGGCTAAGAGGAGGGGAGAGTTTTTATTTTCTCTAAGAAAACTGTGTAGAACTATTGTCAAAGTCTACGTAAAAAACTCTCTAATAGTCTACTATATATAGTAGTCAATAGAAGCCTAAAGCATAAGCAATTAGACTTCGTAAAGGAATAAGAATCTAATTCTTATCGCACAAGGAAACCAATATCAAGTCTAGATTCATTCCCAATCAAATTAAAACTCAATCAGGAAAATCTAACTAATCCCTTGGACTTCTAATAGAGGAAGGAGTCGAACTCCTTCCCCTCATCCATCACTGCGCGTGAGCGCGCTCTCCAGGGACAGTAGGTGGGTCCCGATTTTGGGACCCACTTATAGTTCTAAGACAATTCAAACTCCAAGTAGATTTTGTCATGTGCATATGTTAATTCTAAATTAACATATCCTTTTTAATCAAACCTCCATTATATTTCCAAAATATAATCTTTAATTGTATTTACATAAAATACAATTAATTAGCCAATTCAATTAATAATTCCAAATCATTAATTGAGCCACCAAATATTATAATTAATTCCAAATCAATTATAATCCATCAATCACAATTAATTCCAAATTAATTGCGATTCCATCTTCAAGGATATTCTGATAGACTGAATCACCACATAGTGTGACCCATAGGGCCTCATCGTATTAAGCAAGTCCTAGACTAGGCAACATGGAATTCCTAGACGGTTCCATTTGCAATATTAATACGTGAGGACGTTTGAGAGGTTTCTCAAAGCTAACCCTTTCGTTGCGAAGCCTGTTGCGCTCAACACGGCGATGGTAACGTCCCTTCATCTGACTTGCTCGAATGTATCCAGGATCGATGAAGTGTCTCTCCCAATAATACATCCACGGACGTCTTCAGTGAGTTGCATGGTGAATCCAATATCTATTATGACCATCATAATAATATTGATACGCTGGCCAGCGGTTTTACCATCACAACTATGAACGACTATGAGCAGTGCTCTCCTGTGCTACACTTGAGAGATGAATCCTTCAAAGAATCACTTATCACCCCCATTTGTATGTAGCCATAATCCTGGATCGTGTCTTAGGTCAGCTACTTATTCAGAGCTGACATCAACGGGTCCACCAAGGATATGGGGCAACAAATTTGATGATAAAGTCCTGTAAGTACAAAGGACGAATGGCATCACTTCGACAACTCACCGGTTCCCATAGACACGTCGGTGTAGAGTATACATCGATGGGAGTGTCCGGTGGGTACTTCCATTGTTCGATAAAGCTTCTTCGAACAACTATGCGCAGTTATGGGAACGTTCCTTGATTGTCCAACAATCCGTTCCATGACCGTGGGATCGGCTCACACTTGCTCCAACAAGTATAACCTCCACGCATACTAGTCTTGTCAGGTTCATTCAGACCCTCACATCCGAGATGAACCACGACTAGGGAGAGTTTTGGATAGATGATAACTCACATAGCTCCCACTAACTGTGTGATCGGTCATCTATCCGAGGGGACATGTTTAATATCAATACAGACAGTAATAAAGATATGACATGCTGCAGCCTGGTGTAATATAAATATGAAAGCGATACTCAATAGTAAAATCCAACAAACATATATTATATTACGTTGATCTGTGTAATAGTACATATATGTCCTCTATAAGGGCACCATGCCCTTAGTAAGGACTGTCTCTAGGACATATACACTATCACCACCAACATCCTTCTCTTCTTGATTATCTTCTTCTAGCAAGTGTTGGTTGCATGAGTGTTTGGTTAATTCTTACAAACTTACTTGTTGATTGATTGCAATCGTTTCACACTAAACAAAGTCACGTTATGTCCTTAAGAGAACGACAATCGGGAACATCTTATCGCTGCACTAAATCTTTTGTGTAGTGAATAAGTGTTCTTGGCTACAAACAAATTTAATTGGTGAAAAAACGGCTCATCAATTTGGCGCCGTTGTCGGGACTTAACTCCTTTGGTTAGTGTTTAACTTTTGTTTCTTAGCAATTTCACTTTCTTACCTCATTTTTTCTCCTCTATCTTGTTCAACAAACTTATCTAATCTGTTCTTGGTTACCTTGTGGGCTTGTGCTCTTTGTGTTCTTGTTGCACTCTTGGTTGAGTTTTGTATATATGTTAGTTCAGCTTTTTGCTTTTGTTGCGGAACTATTCCTTGCTTGTCTTTGTTTGTATAGGTATACATGAATGACCTGTATTGCGAAGTTTGTGGGGAGAGTGGACATGTTGTTGATGCTTGTATGAATCGAAGTGTTGTTACCTCGTTCTGTCAGTTGTCGAATGAAGGTTTTCATCTCGCTTGACGTAGATTTGAGTACCTACACTTGAGGAAGAACTCCAAACACCAGATGGAGCTCGGGAAATTGTTGTGGTATTTCTACTGTGGTTTGGTATCCGACTATCAAATGGATTTGGAAAAAAGAACTAGGAGAGATATCCTTGATTTAACACTGAGTGCTGTCAAGCTTGCTTGTGATGAGTTTGCTGATAAAATTTTCAGCGCTCTTCGAGATATTGGTGAAGATCCCGTGGATGTTTTGACCATGAATGAGATTAAGCTTCACTATCCTTTCATGTGGGGTGAGTTCGAAGTACAGAGGCAATTGAATGAGATGTCAGTGGATGATGTGAGTGAGCATGTTGAGACACCTATCATCGAGGATGTTCAGATCGTTGGTGAAGAAGAAGGCATGGAGGAGGTGACGATCGAATCCATTGCTTCCCCTGAGTCAGAAATCTTTTTTTCGAGTTGTCTTGAGGTTGAGGAGCTAGTGTTTGAGGATATTGGTACCTCTGAATCGGCATGCTTAGACTCTATTGTTGTAGACATTCCTGATCTTGACTCTTACGTTTTGGTCCATGTCCCCACCGACGAATTTTAAGGGAGTTTTGATCCTTTTTCCTCTTTTTATTTTCCATCCGATTCCCTTAGTTATTTTTTAGATTTTGATTTTACTGATTTTGTTAATTTTAGTTTACAGGGAATCATGGACTTGCTCGAGCAGCTAAGGAGAGGAACGAAGGATGGTTCCCAAGATGCAAGAAGTAATGAAACGGATGCACGAGATTCGTTTCCATTTGATAATGGATAACCTTAGTGGTATTGCTTTGCATGTAGTTTAGTTTTTTGTTATTATTTATTGCTTTCGTAGTAGTGGCATGTGTGCCTTTTGTCGTGTTTAGTTTTATTTTTGTTTTGGTGCCTTAGGTGATAAAAGATAGAATTTTTTTTGGAATTAGGGTATACAGGGCAAGTGGCCCGCTTGGAATCCCCAAGCAGACCGCTTGGATGCTGGCAGAAGTTTCTGTAAATCTTCCAGCGACCAAGCGGCCCGCCTGGACGGTCACAAGTGGACCACTTGCCAAGCGGTCCGCTTGGACCCCTGTCCCCAAGTTCCACAATTTTTTTCGTCTTTGCACCTTTGGGCACCCGTTTTCACTTGTTTCTTGGGCCCTTTCAGGTACTACTCTTCATTAGGAGTTGGACACAAACCTTTTATCTCAGGGAAGAGTACTTTTAATTCAATATTTCCTTTCTTATCAACTTTTCTTTGCTCTAGGACGAGCAAAAGTTTAGGTTTGGGGAGGGGTTATTGGATTTTCAGTATTGTGTGCTCTTTTGGTTCGTGCATGCCTTTTAGCTCAAGTTACCTTGTGATTTGTCGTGTTTTTTAATTCAAGCATGCATATCATCCGTAGATTAGTTGTTGCACGTTGTTGTGTGTGGAAGTTATTGCCAATTCTTTTGAACTTTTTTATTGAGTAGACTAAGTGTTTATGACAATTGACCATATGATGCATTACTTTGAAAGTAGTTTGAGGCTTTTCTTGCTTGGTTTGTCACATTCGCATGTGCACTAGTTAAGCCTAGTAGTCTCGACATCACTTTGTGTGGTGTTTCTTCTATTGCGGTTCACGAAGGCCTTATAAAATGATGCATGTTAGAGTCTATGGTTGAAACCCATGTAATTATGTACATAAGAGGCGACAAGTTTTTCACCTCGATTAGAGATTGCCAAATGCCTAAGAAGGAGGTAGTTTGAGGTGTGCGATTCCATGTATTAAACCTATTCTTACGAATAGGTTTGGGGAGGGGGTTGCTTTGTTGATCTTGTCCTTCGTTCTTGAGTCGTTGTAAAGTTTATCTTTTTCTCTTTTGTGTTTTGTGATCCAACCTATTCTTTCGAATAGGTTTGGGAAGGTGTTTTTGTAGAGTCTGTTCTTTTCTTTTCGTCTTTGTGCTCAAACCTATTCTCTCGAATAGGTTTGGGGAGGTGTTTTTTGGTTTTGTTTGTTGTGAACTGCTTCTTGCCTATATATAAAGAAAAAAAATAGAAAAGAAAAGAAAACAAAAATAGAAAAAGAAACAAAAAAGAAAAAAAAAAGAAGAAGAAGAATAAAGAATAAGACCAAAACAAAAGCAAAAGAAGGGTCCTTGCAAGCCAAAAAGCAGTCTTTGTAAAGTGTCAAGTGTCATGTAAATATTTTGTTCTTGTGAAGTTATCGAGTTGTAAATTCTATCTTCTGTTTCGTGTCGCCTTGAGTTGAGGCATGTTCTATGGTTGAAAGAGACTCATTCTTTGAGAGTCTGGGTAGAATATGGGAGTGTTATATTTCTAGGGAACCCTCCTTCGTTTGATGAGAGCCAGTATTGGTTCGCCCTCTATTGAGGAAAAGTCTCGCTTGGTGAACAGTAGTAAGTCCTCGGTTTCATAGGCACGGGCCAATCATAGTATGATAATGTGCATCATTGCGTCGTCACTGACTAGGTCCAGGTACAAGATGTTACGAGAGACTCATTTTTTTAACCAAGTGCACACGGGAACGTGTACATTCGCAATCGAGACATTCGTCAACCTACTTGCATGTCATGATTTGTATGGTCTTTGTTCATAAGCCCTTGGTAGATTCAATAGATTAGTTCACCTTACTTGGCATGAGACTCCTTTTTGTGTTGCATTTAGATTAGTTTGTTGCTTGAGGACAAGCAAGGGTTTGGTTTGGGGAGATTGATGAACGTATTTTTTACGCGTTCATCTTGTCTTTTTCGGCTTCTTTTGCTGTCTTTTTGCTTGGTTTTCCGGTTAATTTTGTAGAATAGTGTCACGTTTTATGTTTTTTGCATTTTCAGGCACCTAGGTACGAAACGGTGTTTTTGGAGCTCAAAACGAAGCCTTTTTAATGAAAAATGACCCCGTTGAAGTTCCTTGATCTCCGTGGATATTTTTGTGAGTGCCTATAGTTCGAGTTAAGCCAAGAATCACATTCGGGAGAACTTAGCCTACCCTTGGAAGCAAATTCAAAAGTTCGGGTGGAAGTTTTGGAGTCATTCAAGTGTGCAAGATTGACACATCCTAGCCATTTTGGCCATAACTTTCTCATACTGCATTGGATTGACCTCAAGCCAATGCCCACGCGTAGCTAACTCGAAGCGCTATTCAACGATATATTATACGCCCCGCTCCAACATCATATGAGCCCTGGAGAGCGAGTTAAAAGCAAGCGAGCCGCTTGGGTTTTCTAGGCGGGCCGCTTGGATTCTGGGACATATTCTGTTTTGGACTGATTTCTAGGCGGGCCGCTTGGCAATCCTAGGCGGGCTGCTTTGACGTTTTTCCATATCGCGATTTTGGCATTTAAACTCGATTTTTAGTTACTTTTCCTCATTCCTTTCACTTTGTAAAAGCTTTGGAGAGCTCTTGGAGGCTCCATAGCTCAGACCCATTAGCTAGAAGCTTGATTATCATTTAGGGATTGAAGATTTTGCCATAGGATTGCATGATATTTTCATCTACGGAGAGATTTTCATCAAATCCCACCGAATAGTGACAACTTTGGTGGTAACTTTGTATCAATCTCTTGTCTTGTAGTTTGATCAAATGTCTTTCTGTAACAATTCTATGATTTGATGTTTTCATTATTGAATATGAGTAGCTAAATCCTTTCTGTTGGTGGTAGAATGTAGAATTTACATGTGTTGAATTATGTTTATGCTTACATGAGATTGTGATTCATCTTGTTGCAAATTGCTTCTTGTGATCCATAGTTGCCTATAAAATACATTCGAATAGAGTATTGTGACAAACTCTTGGTCAATCAAGGCTATAGGATTGTATGTTTGTGATTTGCAGTATGCTAGATAAGTGGTGTTAGTCACAAGCACCTCTAAAGTATTGATAGTGATCTTTTATGATGTGTGTCTTGAAAGTTACCTAGACGGTTGCTTAGCAGACTTAGTCGAAGGTTTTACGCACTGAACTTGTAAGCGTATTCGTGATTCGTTGCTTATCATTACCACTAAGCTACCACCAACATCCTTCTCTTCTTGATTATCTTCTTCTAGGAAGTGTTGGTTGCATGAGTGTTTGGTTAATTCTTACAAACTTACTTGTTGATTGATTGCAATTGTTTCACACCAAACAAAGCCACGTTAAGTCCTTAAGAGAACGACACTCGGCAACATCTTACTGCTGCACTAAATCTTTTGTGTAGTGAATAAGTGTTCTTTGGCTACAAACAAATTTAATTGGTTAAAAAACGACTCATCAATCAGCAGTCGGATCCATTATGTATGTGATGAACTACACAAGGTCGGATGTGGCCTTTGCAGTGAGCGTTACTTATCGATACCTACAAAACTCGGGTATGCCTCACTGGGTTGCTGTGAAAAATATTATGAAGTATCTTTGAGGTACTAATGAAAATATGTTTTTGGGGTGTGGGGAATGACAAAATTCGGAATTTCTGGGTATGTCGATGCGTGTTTCGAATTGGATCCTTATGACTTTGAGTCATAAACAAGATAAGTGTTTCACTTGGAACAGAGGAGCGATGCGTCAAAGAGTACGAAAAAACCACGTTCATCGTCTCTTCGACAAAATAACCAAGTACATAACGAATCAGGAGCTCTAGGAGGCTGTATGGATTCACATTTCTTGAAGGAACTGGGGGTAGTTCCTAATCCTAGTCTAACAATTATTGTTGTGACAACTTGGGCTCCGTCGCACAAGCTACGAGATCCATGGATAAGAACAATGATGTACTTAGAAAATATCGTATCTTACGATAGTCGTACATATAGAGGGGAAGTTAATATAGAACATGTCTCCACAACGGATAACGTGGCGAACCAATTTACCAAAGTCTTAAGCATGGAGACTTTTACAAGACATTGTGCAAACCTGGGAGTTAGTCATAAAGGTGTTTGGCTCTAGTCCAAGTGGGAGATTGAAAGTATGTATGTCCTAGAGACAACCACATTTAGGGACAAATGTACTTTATCACAATTAGCCGTAATTTATATATGTTTGTTTTTTCATGTTTATGTTTACTTATATATGTATCTTACACTAGGCATTAGCATGTCAAATCTGTATCTGGTTGTTTGTATGGATATCAAACATGTCCCCGGTGGGTATTTGATTATCACATAATAAGTGGTAACTTATGTGACATATTAAATATCCCAAAAGTCTCCCTGGCCGAGGGTCATCTCGAATAGGTGTACGAATGATGCAATTGAGACTAGCATGCGTTTTGACGTTATACTCATTGGAGTGAGTGTGGTCGATCCCACGACCATGGAATGGACTAGGTCTAATATACATTCCCTTAACAGATACATGGTTGTTTAGAACAAAGGAAGAACCCACCGGCTTTCCCGTTTGATGTATGAACTACACCTACGTGTCTATGCGAACCAGAAGTTGAATGAAGTGATGCAACCCTCGGGACTTGCCATCACATATATTGAGTGATGTACTTTGGCTGAAACCAATGCTTGCACCCCGAGTACGAGTTAGATACGGTCCAGATGGGTGCATTACAATATATGTATGGGGAATGGTAGTTGCCGCTTGGCAGGGGATTCATTTCTCGTGTGTAGTTACAAGAGCGTATTACTCAAGTCGTCATGGTTGATTGACTAAGTCGTTGCCCAATGCATATATACAGGATAGTCTTCGAATTATATCACCGAATCAATCATCGCGTTAAAGACACCATGGATATATTATTGGAATGGACACATCATCATATTCTATATATACTCGAGTGATCACAATGAAGGGACTCTATCATCGTCACATAATGCAACAGGCTTCACAACGATAGGTGTTTTGATAATCCACTCAAATGTCCTCATGTATTAATATTGCAAGTGGAACCGTCTAGGAATTCCACGATGCCTAGCTTTTATTTTGGGTTATGCTTAATACATGAGACCACCCGCATTAGCAGTTTAAGGCTAAGGCGAGGCTAAGGGCTTAAACTGGCCTTAGCCGCGTTTAAGCAGTTTTCGTCCACATCAGTCACTGCTTAAACGCGGCTAAGGCGAGGCTAAGCCCTGCCACATCAATTTATTTATTTATTTATTTTTTTGATAAGGTAAAGAAGAAGAAAAAATTGTTGTAAGAAACTTCATACGAAATTAAGTTTATAGATGAAAATAACGAATATATTACATTAAGTTGTACCGAATTTGAAACACACAATATTACAACAAGTTCTGCTTAATTGAAAACAAACAATTGAAACAACGGAAACAAAAATGCAAACAACATTCTAATGGAAACATGAAATGGAAAGGATTTTGAAGTGTTGAGAGAGTGTTTTAAGTTTAATTAAGAAGGAAAAAATGAGTTGGAGAAGGTGTGAGCAAACATATCCAATATTGGTGTCTATTTATAAATCTCGAAAAGTTCTATCCGTTGGTAATTTTTATTTATTTTTAATATTTTTATTTTAAAAGTTATGATAATTTAAAATTTAAACGGAATAAGAAATTAAAAAGGAAAAAAAATAATAAAAAAAAGGAACCACATGGCGCCAGCCTATTGGCTGGCACCATCCTTGGCCTCCGCGTTTAAGCTAAACGCGGAGGCCCATTTTTTTTTAACTGAAACGCAGGTTAGCCGCGGGTTCGGGCTGCTGATGCAGCCCGTAAACGCGGCTAGCCCGCTTTTTACCCCCACATGGCCGCGTTTAATATAACTAATGCAGGCAGTCTGAGTCCCTTCAGGTCACACAAGCGGTGTACTGGCTTACATAGAGGAATTATGGTAGAATTATAATGAAGTGGATTAATTATATTTTATATAGTGGTCAATAATACTTTAGAAGTGTTAATTATATTTTAGAAATATAATTATGGATTTAATTAAAAGGATATATTAATTGGATTAATATATGCACTTGGACGGACTTTAAATTGGATTTAGATCATCCTACATGCATGTGGGCCAGGACAAAGGCATGGGCCCACTCCCATAGTAGTGCCGACCGCGTGTATGATCGGGAGAAGGAGATTTGATCTCATTCTCCTAATTAAACTTGATGAGAATGTTTTTCCTAAAGAGTTAAACTTCGGCATCAAGTTTATTTGTGCAATAAGAATTGGAGTTCTTATTCCTTTCACGAATTAAAGTCCTTTTACTAATTAGACTTTCCCTAAGAAGGAAAATCTACTAGTATAATAGTGGGGGTTAGAGACAAATTCAACACAGTTTATTATCATTCTATTTTGCTGTTAGATAGGAAAATAAATTTGCCTCCCTCCCTCCTTTAGCCGTCGACCACCACCCTTTCTTCCGGGAGGATTCGATCTGAGAATTCCTAACATTCTCATAAGCCCTTCAATCCATTGATACCAAGGTTGAGGATAATCAAAGTTGGATACTGACCATGTTTTGCAGGTTATTCTAAAGAACAATTAGATATCTTCGACTTCACCGAAGCAAAAGATTTTGCTGGTTACTACGAAGATTTGATAGACAATCATCCAGTTGAGAAATCAATCGTTGTTCTTACCTTTGAACAATTGTAAGTGTACTAACTCTGGTGTGATTTACAATATACGTACTATAGATAATCAATTAGTATGCATGTTAAGAAATTTTGAAATTCAAATACTCAACCTTAGGGGTAATCTAACTATATTTTCTTACAAATACTTTTTGCAGGATATCTTCCATGCCCGTCTTCTTGCAAATAGAAAATTACATCCGGAGACCCGAAATCCTATACAAGATTTACTAAACTGGTCATACTCAACATTGTTCCTCTCTAGGAGTGTTCAAGTGAACTAGGCGTACTTAATACATTTCTTAGTTCTAATATATGTCATAGGTTGAAAACTAGATCTAAAGGATTTCCTAACATCCATTATGGCCACGACTTATTTAGAGATGGATTATCCGTCGCTAATGCAATTAGCACCGGATAGGCCTAGTTTAGCGATGGATATATCCGTCACTAAACAACTATTTTTGTAGTGCATTAACCGACATATGTAAATTTACCTACACTCTCACATGGCATCGGGCATTTTCTTTCATCCGTAACAGAAACGTGTAAACATTCGAGTTCAAAACGGATAATATCATATCAGAAAGACTCAAACCCGTTGCACTTCTTGTCAGGCCCGATTCATAAAAAATATTCCCAAGTGGTAATGATTAATTTTTTTTAAGCGGCAAATCTAACTGATGAGTACTTATTTTGCGTCGTAACAAATAGCTATCAAATACTATTTATATTAATGCCAAGATGAATCTAAACTACACAAAACTTAGCGTAATGGCAAGCTAACTCGAGTGTCGGTCTCTAAGGATCTAACTTAGGCTCTCCCTAACTTACTTCTACTTAATTAATCAAGAGTAAATATGTTGGAATAAAGTAATATCAATGCAATAACAAAACTAACACTAACGGTAGAGATAAATACTAACGAGATTCAATAAGAGATAAGCGGTTGATAGTAGGTAGTAGGCATATTGATATAACTTAATCATATGTTAGCAAGCGATAGACGTAGGTAGTCACACCGTTTGTAGACATGTATCATCAATAACATGCATAACGAAGCATACAATATCATTGAAGGCAATTACGATACACTATTACTTAGAAATCTCAAGCATACATGGAGAAACTCAACACATACTAAATTTCTAGAATTACATACATGTAGTTATGGCTATGTTATCACCCTTAATCGACCATGGAAGTTGTCACCAACCAATTCGAAGATATTTTATTAACAAGTGATTGTTTATAGTCTTTAATTGACCTAGGATCCTGTCACTATCCTAATTCGAAATTTTGTTATTAGCAAACTATAAACCTAACATAGAAATCGACCATAATCATACACATATATGCATCCTTTTTATAACCTCATGCTAACATAATCATAAGCATATCAATATAACCTACATCCTACCATCAACACGTACCGATTAGCTACTCATAACGAATAAAGCAACATGCATATTCATAATCATAACCATAGCAATAGAAAACATAGTAAATCTGGAAAGGAAATAGAGATTGGTAAGAAAATACTCAATGACTGGTTGAGAAGTAGCAATCCAATATCAAATCCAAGCAAAACAATGAAATCTAGCAACGGTAGCAAATCCAATGACGAAAATCGAGGGTTTAGAAGCTTAGGGTTGCCTCCAAAGAGTATCTTCTCTCTAGGGTTCGTGCTAGACTGCTAATGAATGAAAACTTATGAAAAAAACTAATTAAAACGAGTTTAAATATAATTTCCGGAATCTGATCGCGCACAGTTGGCTAGGCACCAACTTCCCTTGGCGCTGAGCCAAGTTGCTGTAGAGAAATTTGCTGAACTTTTATTGTTTGAAAGCACTCGAAACTCCTTCAAATATCTGAAATTGTACTTCTCGGAACTCGGGAACCTCCGGTTACTCCATCAAAAAGTCAAGACTTCAAAGTAAGGTCAAATTGCACCAAAATAAGCTCATTTTACGCTATTTTCATTGCATCCGGGGACCCTGTGACACAAAACATATCAAAAGTAACTACTTATTACTAAAATATAAAGTAAAAGAACAATAAAAGGTCGAAATAGACCCTTGATGACGGGTACTATTTTATCGTCATCAAATCCCCAAACCGCCTCTTTGCTTGTCCTTAAGCAAACGAAATAAAGAAATAAACAAAACAAATGCAAGTGCTAATGCAAACTAACTAACATGCAATTACTAAATGCAAATAAACAAACACATAAAAGAAATCGCTTTGCCAAGCTTGAAAACATTCTACTAAGCTAAACTAATCACCTATGAACTGAGTCCATACTAAACACGACAAGTAAATAGGTTGAAATGCGCCCCTATTGATACATATACATTCTCACACACATGCACTAAACTAAATAAAATAGTCCTTGATACATCTCTAATCTTGACCCAAATCATTAACGATGATTAAGGACAACTCACATAATCATAGGACTTACTCTATTCACCAAAACACACAAACAAAAGACTACTTCCCGAATGGCGGGATGAGGGTAGTCGGAGCACATAAAAAACACAATAGCAAAATGCTTTAAAAGCTAGACAAAACGAAAGGGAAAAGACATAAAAAATAATCTGCTTGACCCCTTAGGCTTTTGCGGGTCTTTATTCTTCTCTTTTTTTCCCTGTTGGGTGCCTTTTGCATACAATCTTTTTGGTTGTTTCTAAAGTATTGTGAATCCGTGGAGGTGTCGCAAAATACCTAAGTACTCAGATGGGATGCCATAGCATCGTGTATACTACAATCCCGGCACAACCACGTGTCATGCCGTATACCAGACCAGCAAGGGAGATGACAGGACTCACAATATGGGTGGACAACCGTATGCTAATATTTGTTTTTATAAAGCATCAACATAAACAAATACGGTTACATAGAACGACTTCCCCAAACCTATTCGAAAGAATAGGTTGGTGCTACATAACACAAACACATGTGAACAAAGTACATGGCATATCTTCTAGCAATCCCTTCCCCAAACCTATAGAATAGGTGTATTACAAAGAAAAGCTATCCCTCAAGTGCTCCTAGATAGGATTCAACTTGTTCGCAATCAAGGTCAATGCCAATTCCTAATCATGCTTTTGCTAAAAATAGTTGTCCATAGGCCTTACGTGAACCACAATTAGAGAATAGCACACCAAAGTGCAATAGTGTGTTCTTGGACTACTAAACTTAGCAAAGTGAATGTGCATGCGAATGTAACATACCAATAGAAGTTAATCCATGCGGATTTCAAACTAAATACAAATCACATAAAGCATGGAAAAAGTTCACTATTTTTATGACTTGGCAAAAGACTTCTAATAAAAATTTAAACGTGAATGCATGTGACAAAGTTAATAATAATCTAAAGAAAGTAAACGTGCAAATGCATGCGAGACAAAACAAAACAAATGGAAATCATAAACAACACACATTCTTTACCCCCTCCCCAAACCTAAATGAGATCTAGTCCCTTAGATAGAAATTTAAAGAAGGGTTAAAGAATGTTACTTCCCAAGTGAACGAGCACCAAACATGCTTTGATAGAATTTGATGGTTGCCTCCACCTCCTTAGCTTGCTTGATACAAACATCGGCAAGGTGCGTGAATCAAGCGACTTGATCAAGTAAACTATCCTTCGTAGCAATTAGACCTTTCAAAAGTGTTTCAAAATCGAGTGTTGTGGGCTCTGCGGATGGCTCACGGATAGTTTTTTCTGCATCAGTGGGTGGAATATGCCTATAATCATAGTAACAAAGGTTTGGAACATAAGGCGATTCCAAATAGACCACATCTTTATTTATTTTCAATGGTGGCGAAGAAACCTGAAAATACATATCAAGTTCAAGAATAAACTTTGAGTGGCCCTCGTAAAGGTTGAACATAGTGTCTGTTGAAAATAGCCCCTGTGGTTCCACTTTCCATTTGATCCCAGGGACTTTGTATGAAGTGCAATAGTTGGTTATAAGATGTAGGAAACCGTGTTTGGGTGGGAACTTCTAATGACGATGCATTTCCTTGACCACAATGTCTCCATAATTAGTAGCATGACCCATAGTAGAGCGTAAACCAAGTTTCCAATCCATGGCTCAACCAATTCCACGTAATCCTTTGGTATAAGGTTTCTTACCACAAAGTCATACACAACATAAGTATCAAAGTTCAAGAATGATGTAAAAACGTGTGGATCACAATCCGGTACCTGCAACACAGAAAAACACACCAACTGTTGAGCTCCATGTTGTCACAACAATGCAGACAACACTGACTCAAGAACTCTGTAAATCAGAAACTAATGTACAGCGGAAAAGTAAAGAATACAACAGGTTTTTCTTCTCATGGGTAATTATAAATAATTCCCCACGGTGCCTCAAGGCTAAAATCTTTTATTTCTAAAACACGACAAATCTACGTTTGCTCTTTCTTTCAAAATCTCAAATTACAAAGTATCAAGACTTTATTACAAAAATCCTTTTGTAACCTATTCTAGCAGAAAGCAACCTGAATAAAAGCTAGAGTAAAACTTGATACAACTTCGAAACCTAACAACTAATAAAACATGAAACTCTAAGGCTCTAAAGTTGTGTCAATTCTTCAAGGCTTCATCCCTTTATATAGTAGTTGTGAACGTCCGGGTTCATCTGTATGAAATGAATCCTGAAGCCTCCATGACTGTCTTGTGTGAACAGGGTTTCGAACAACTTGAGATATTTCAAGTAGATCCAGTTTCTTCACAGTTCAACTAGTGTTAGGACTTCTGAGACCAAGTAACTAGGTCACACGCCCTCATCAGTCCAAACCTAGTTAAACTCTTCAACCTTCAGTAGCATAGCCGTTCCTTATCATATCAGGTCTTCACATCTTTCCTATCTCGACTAGGAAAATCTCTTTCTTGACTTCTCTTGTCCTTATCCATCCTGATCTTTTAATATCCTGCATACATTAAAAAATCACAGCTATGGAACTAATTAAATTAGTGAATAAAGACAAAACCGAAATATAAAATATATAACAATATCCAAGTGCAGTCTTCCATTGTTGCACTCAATGTCAAGCTCAATGTTGTCCTAACATTAGACCTGACATTGCTGACAACAGCTGCACTTACATTCTCCCCCTTTTTGTCTTATTTCACAAAACCTGTGCTGGAAATTTAATTAGTTAAAAAGATAGATAAACTCCGCCTAAATCCAATCAGGGAGCTAAGAGCAAAAAATTTCAAGTAAAAACAAATATCCAAATGTCAAATATTAAGATACAGACCATAATAAGAAATTGTTCGAAAAATTTAAATTTTCAACTTATCTCCCCGTTTTTGTGAGAGAAAGGAGATGTCTTCTTCCTTCTACACTCAGGTGCTCAGTCAACCTGTTCTTCTTATCAATTTTAGCTTCAATCTCCTGCTGAATCATGCAAATAGACAAAACCAGCCTGTATTCCAATTCTGAAAGCTCAGAAGGCTTGGCAACCTCTGTATCAAGAGACACTGATTCTTGTGCAGGCACTGTTGCTTCAACATCAGTGGGAACATTGACCTCAACATTCTCCAATTCTGCATCTTTTCCACTTCTTGAGCTGCTACCCCTCAACCTTTTCGCTGTACCAGGACCACTTCCAATTCTTCTCTGCAGGGTGTCTTTCCAAGGCAAGTCGTTATATTTGAACCCACCCAAAAGTTGTTGAATAATTGCAAACTTGCCATGTTCCATCACTACTCCTTCTTTCTTCTTCATCTTAAGTCCTTGCAACTTAAGTACTTTGGTTATCAACGAAGGATAGATCAGGCAGCCAACATCCCCTTTCTCAAGAAATTTAGCAAAGTGAGCAAACATCCTCTTTCCCATATTAACAGGTTTTCCAACCTTTAACTTGTACAGCAACACAACATTCTCTCTTGTCACAAGAGAGATGTTCCCAGAAGGTAGCCAATTCAAAGTAGAAATTTTATTCAATACAGACATCAGATATGTGAGCTTAGACACCATCAACCCTTTATCCCAAACGTCCAGTGCCCCATGAGTCAATTCCTTAGCAATCTCATCAAGAGATTTTACTTCATCAACCACATCTACATCCTCAGTCCCTAGCACCTCATTGATCAAAGCAGCATTGAAATCATACACATAACCTCTCACAAACACTTTCCCAAACTTAGCAGAAGAAATATTACCAACATTCTTAGACAAATTTCAGTACACTTCTTTAATTAACTCAGGTGAGTAACTTGACGTATCCTTAACACTACCAAGCAATTGTCTAGACTTCAAGAAATCAGTAATACCATGCTCATCAAATGATTTCCATTCTATGTTCTTTTCAGCTCTAATTACTCTATTAGCAAACTTCTTCCAATTATCATAACTCTTCTTAGAACATAACTTTTCATCACAAGAATCATTCTCAAAATCAGACAGAGCGGGATCAATAGCATATGTTACCTCATCGTTGATAATCAGATCATCATCTGAGTCATCATCCACATGATCATCTCCGGAGGTAGAGTTGACATCCTCTTCTTCATAATCAGAGTCATCAGATTCCTCTTCATTGCTCCCCCCCTCAGTCTAAGATTCAACATTATCAGTTGCCTTGTCTGGTTCTTCATCTGTGAGTACTACATCTGCTGCAACATCCTTTATAACCTCTGTCACAACATTGTCGACAACTTCGTCTGGAACATTGGCAGTGACAGCTGGAATAATCGATTCATCATCATTCTCCTTCCTGATATCTTCACCATCACCAATATCTGCTTCCAACATCCTTTCTTCAACGACCGCCTGATTATGTTCCTCCCCCTCAACAATAATTGTATTGTTTGGAGAAACAGGGACGTTAGTTACAGAAACAGAGACCGGAACAGAACTTTTTACCTTTTCTCCATTGTTGTCATCAATGTCAACTTGTGAGTCAACAACTAACTTCTCCAGGCCTTCAATTGCTTGTTCTTCAAGACCTTTGGTAGAAACCACGTCAAAAACCCTAGAATTTGGGGCTTCTCGTGGCTTTGATATCTCGGCCGTATCCGTATAGATTTTCCTCTTCTTTTCAGCAATTGGATTTGCTTCCTTATGGATTCACCTTGAGCAACATCAGCATTGGCCAATTCAACTTGTATAGGCTGAACAGAGTCAGAAATATTCTTCAAAATCTCTTCAACATTGACTGAGATCTTGGTCTTGGATGTGGATTTAGGTCTTGGATGTGGATTTAGGTGTTGGAGGAGTCTTGTTTGATGCTTTTGTGTTGGATCGAAGGTTTCTTTTAGGAGGCATGACTTGTGAATTTATGAGACGGAGAAGGATGTACTGTATCGGGTGCTGTGGAGTGCAATATGGAGACGGATAAGTGGGAATGGGAATATAAGGTCCTTTTGTGGAGTTTTGTGGGCAAAACGAGTCTATTTGTGGCTTAACACTGCAAAAGAGTATCTGCAAATGATGAATCGTTTTTCACCAATTAAATTTGTTTGTAGCCAAAGAACACTTATTCACCACACAAAAGATTAGTGCAGTGGTAAGATGTTCCCTAGTATCGTTCTCTTAAGGACTTAAGGTGGCTTTGTTTAGTGTGAAACAATTGCAATCAGTCAACAAGTAAGTTTGTAAGAATTAACCAAACACTCATGCAACCAACACTTGCTAGAAGAAGATAATCAAGAAGAGAAAGATGTTGGTGGTAGCTTAGTGGTAATGATAAGCAACGAATAACGGATACGCTTACAAGTTCAGTGCGTAAAACCTTCGACTAAGTCTGCTAAGCAACTGTCTAGGTAACTTTCAAGACACACATCATGAAAGATCACTATCAATACTTTAGAGGTGCTTGTCACTAACACCATTTATCTAGCATATTACAAATCACAAACATACAATCCTATAGCCTTGATTGACCAAGAGTTTGTCACAATACTCTATTCGAATATATTTTATAGGCAACTATGGATTATAAGAAGCAATTTGCAGCAAGATTGAATCACGATCTCATGTAAGCATAAACATAATTCATACAATATCAATGACACATTCTACCACCAACATAAAGGATTTAGCTATTCATAATCAATAATGTAAACATCGTATCATATGAATTACTACAGAAAGACATTTGATCAAACTACAAGACAAGAGATTGATACAAAGTTACCACCAAAGTTGTCACTATTCGATGGGATTTGACTAAAACCTTTCCGTAGATGAAAATATCATGCAATCCTATGGCAGAATCTCCAATATCTTGATGATAATCAAGCTTCTAACTAATGGATCTGAGCTACGGAGCCTCTAAGAGCTCTCCAAAGGTTTTACAAAGTGAAAAGGAATCAGGAAAAGTAACTGAAAATCGAGTTTAAATGCAAAAATCGCGATCTGGAAAAAAGTCAAAGTGGCCCGCCAAGGATTTCCAAGCGGCCCACCTAGAATCAGTCCAAAAATAGAATCTGCCCCAGAATCCAATTTGCCCGCCTAGAAAAATCGAGCGGCCCGCTTTCCTTTAACTCGCTCTCTAGGCTCATACGTTGTTGGATCGGTCGTATAATATACCGTTGGATAGCTCTTCGAGTTAGCTACGCGTGGACGTTGAATTGAGGTCAATGGAATGTTGTATGAGAAAGTTATGGAAAAAATGGCTAGGATGTGTCAATCTTGCACACTTGAACGAATCCAAACATCCACCCGAACTTTTGAATTTGCTTCCAAGGGTAGGATAAGTTCTTCTGAATGTGATTCTTGGCTTAACTCGAACTATGGGAACTCACGAAAATATCCACGGAGATCAAGGAACTTCAAGGGGTCATTTTTCATTCAAAATGCTTCGTTTTTAGCTCCAAAAACATCGTTTCGTACCTAGGTGCCTGAAAATGCAAAAAACACAAAACGTGACACTATTCTACAAAACTAACCAAAAAACCAAGCAAAAGGACAGCAAAAGAAGGCGAAAAAGACAAGATGAACGCGTCAAAAATACGTTCATCAGCAAATATGTAACTATGTGCACTTACATGCAAATATTAGTTTAAAACTAAAATACACAAGGAAACAATATGCTTGCATAACCGGGAAATTTTTTCTCAAGAGCAGTTTAAACCATAAAAAATGAGATTACCCCCCTTAAGCCCAAATCGATTTCTTTAAGCTGAAAACTAAACTAAGAACAAGGAACAAACAGACTGAAAGAAGGAAGAACAAAGAACGGAAAACAGTTTCAAAGATGGAGTTTACAGGCGATGTTGTCTCAACATTGATCATATCATCTAAATCAAATTCTAGTTCTTACCATAATCTAAACTATCCCATAAATAAGCTAAGCAACCAGGAGCTAACATGAAGTGATCTTAATCATTTGGTGTCAACAAATAAACATAAACAGGTATATACAGACCTTTTTTTTTTAACATAAAAACAAACACCAAATGCTTCTAGGCTTTGTTTAAATTCCACAACATATGAAATCCAAAGATTCCTAGGAAAGAACCTTGTTAAAAACCTCATAACTAGTATGAAGCCCAAAGGTTCTCTGCCTGAGCTTTGTTTAAACTCCACAATCAGTATGAAGCCCAAAGATTCTCAAGCTCTATCAGGCTTTGTTTAAATCCCACTAAAGAAAAAGCGAGACCCAAAGAGATTCCTGATCTTCTGTAATGACATTTAAGGGTCATCAAGAATAAAGAAGGACTGAACTTAACCACGTTCATCCTAAGATAAAAAACTGCAAGCAAACAAATTAGTACTCCCAGCAAGTTATCAAGATAATCCAGATTATGCAACAAAAGAATTACTTCTCTAGATATACAGATCAATGAAGAGACCACCTACCAACAACTGTTTAAAAAGAAAGAAAGGTCTCAAACACACAAGAAAGAAGTTCTACGACCTATTAGAATGAAAGAAAATACAAGTCACAAAAGCACACTACCACAAAAATTTGATCAATATTGCCGGTAGTGTTGACACAACATTGATCATCACATTGCTTCTAAGGAAGTGATACACAAGGAGATTCCCTAAGACCAAAGAACCTCTCAGAATCCAGAGTAGTAGAAAAGATATGTGCAAGTTGCTTTTCTGGATCTATTCTGGAAATATCTAATCTGTTAGGAAACTTGTAAATTTTGATGAGCAATTAACCATGCTAAATTAAGGAAAGTCCAGTAACTAGTACTCTTAAGGTCCATAGGAATTTAGAATTTTAAGGACATTGTAAAAGAGGAACGTTTGCTGAAGACTTAGTGTAGGTACTAGTTAGGTGCTTTAGTTTTGCTGATGATGTACTTTGTTTCTACAAACGAACTATTGAAGCACTAGAACCGTTCAGAACTTGAAGAATTCGAAGACTGAAGACTAAAGAAGATTTCTGAAGATGGTATCTAGAAAGGCACATGTTGCTCAGAAAGTGGAAATTTCAGCAACAGCTTGCATAAGTGAAAATCTATATGACAGAGTAGGCTGTGCTTGCTGAAACTGAGTCTGACCGCTTGATGAAATACATATGTGACCTTCTTGCTGAAAGTACTTGCATTTGAGCTCCAACGTTCATATTTGAATTTCATTCAGATGAACATTAAATGCAAAAGTAAGCATGCGAAGAACATGAAGACTAGAAGACAAATGAAGGACGCTGCTGAAAGTACAAAAGCAAGATAGTGGCATCTTAAGGAACAAAGCCTTAGAATTTGAAATTCAAATGGCTCCCTTGATTCACTATAAATAGAGGTCATCCGGCAAAGAGTAGAAGTGTGTCAACAACGTGATCAAACTATCACTTGTGCTTAAACACTCATCTTTCTTACTCTTTACTGCCTATTGATCCGTTCCAAGACTTAAAGCTTGAAACAAAAGCTACTTGTGAAGAAGTAGAACATTCACGGCTAAGAAATTATTTAAGTGTTCTTTCTTTCGAACAAGAACAAGTCTTGACACCTGAAACAACTTAACTTGTTTACTGCACAGTATTCAAAGTTTTGTTTCTAAGATTACTTGTTATAGCTGAATAAGTTATACTCCAGTCATCTCATCCCAAACCTCTCTAACTGATAAACACCCTTTTTTCAGGCGTGAAATTCAGGGGGAAATTAATCAAGCATAGTGTTGCTGGTTATAAGTCCTAAGTTTGGTGGAGAATAAGGTTTCGTTCTCTAGTTAGGTTGGAAACGAAGCAAGTGTGCTTTGGTTTCTGAAGACTCGCTCTAGATAGGTGTTGTAAGGAACCTCAAACTTATCTTATTGGATTCAGTCCTAGAAAGGACAAAGTGGATTAGTTGAGAGATTACGCCACTCTCAGATACCACTATAAAAAGTGTTTGTGTGATTTACTTTACTGCATTTAGTTTTCAGCAAGCTTATCTATCTGTACACTGTCACTCTGCTCACTTGCTGAAACTAGCACTTACTGAAAAGCACTTATTGTATAAAGACTTCCGCACTCTGTTTTTAAGTACCAGTAAAACTCGTTACTGAATAGTAACTAGTACTTGTTGAGAAAGTTAAGTATCAGCAGCCCTTGTTGAGAAAGTTTTTAAACGACGAATGTTTGAAAAGACTATTCACCCCCCCTCTAGTCTTTTCTTGTTGTTTAAAGGGACCAACAAGTGGTATCAGAGCGAGGTTCTTTAACCTTCAGCACTGAACCTAGATCCCCTTAGGTGCTTTCCGTAATTCACTTCTCACTTGATCAGTTTGGTAGTCTTTTGCTGACAGGATGTCTTTAGAAGACGCTCCCTTGCTGAAGCTGGAAAACAATGAAAAATGGCGAAACAACATGATGTTACATCTTGAGGCCATTAGTGATGAAATGGTCACTGTTATAAATGATGGACCTATCAAGATTACTAAACTTGAGAGAAGCTTTCCTCACAAAACCACGGATCCCGCTGGTAAGGAAACTATCTTAGGAGAACCGGTTGACACCACCGTTCCAAAACCAAGAGAGGAATGGACCTCCGACGAAGCTAAGAGATTCCGTCTTGATGGCCAAGCAAGAAACATAATCATTCGATCAACTACGGATACTATACAGTGCAAACTGTGGGGTGCCAAAACTGCTAAGGAAGCTTGGAAAATGGTTCAAGATCTTTGCGCTGGATCTGATAAAGCTAAGGAAAATAAACTCGAAGTGCTGAAGTTAAAGTTCCAGAACTTTAATAAAGGTACAAATGAGTCACTGGAAGACTTGGACTTCAGATTCACAACTCTAGTAAGTGAGATGGCTGCCTTAGGAGTTTCAAATGTTTACTCAGATTCTGAGAAGGTGAAAACCATTATCAGAAGTCTGAACCAAGAATTGATCCATACTAAGAATTTCTACTATAATCAAGGAAAGCCAAACTTCACACCTACAGAGTTGTTCTCTCATCTTGCTACTGTCAACTACGAGACAAAGCAAAGAGAAAATGTGTTTGCTGAAAAATCGCAAAACATTGCCCTTGCTGCAAAGCCATCATCTTCTGAAAAGAAGAATGATAAAGAGCCTGCTGATGAAAATGCTTTAGTTGTTAAAAACATGAAGAAATTCATCAGCAAGGAACTTGAAAGGCGAAAAGCAAAAGAGAAGCTGAAAAAGCATCTTGGTAACAACTACCATAAATACAAGAATGAGGCTAGCTCGCTGAACAAGCAGGCTCAGCAAGCAAATTCCTCTGAAGAACCAGCAGTTGGAAATGATCTCTGCTTTTACTGCAAAAAGCCTGGACAATTCAAAGCAAATTGTCCCTTGCTAAAAGGTAAAAATCTACTAAAAAGAAGAAGAAGTTCAAAAGGGCTTTTATTGCTGAAGAAAAGAAGAAGCTTCAAGCAAAAATCGATGCGTTGTGCATTGATACTAGCTCCGAAGACAGTGAAGTAGAGAGCTCAAACACTGAAGAAGAAGAAGAAGCCACTCTTGACGTAGAAATCGGCAAGGAAGTTTGTGGAATAGCTATGGAAGCTTATCCAGATGTGTCAAACTACAAATTCTGCCTCATGGCCGGTCAGGTAAACAGTCCTACCTCTGACTCTGACTCAGAAAGTGAAGATGATATTGACCTTGATAGAATTCAAGGAGAAATCGAAAGGTTTGAGAAAACTTTGAGCAAACAGCAAGAGAAACTACAGAATGCTGCAACTCTGACCAAGCAAACTACTGAAAAGTACGTACTGGTGAAAGAAGAGTCAGAAAAGAAAGATGCTGAAATATTTCATCTCAAGAAGTTGATTGCTGAAGCTACAGAGAAGAAATCTCAAATGGCAATAGAATTGGAAGAGTATTAGTCCTCAATTTTAAAGTTACTTGCTGGAATACAAGAAATGAAAAAGATGAAAATCAATTTCAAATCTTATGCTAATGCAAGTAATACGCTGACTGGACTAAACTCTTATTTGAGAGATCCATCTCAGAAAGAAGGTTTAGGTGCAACGTATGAAGGTGATGACGTAATAATCTTGAGTAAAGACAAATCACCAATTACCTTTGTACGCGCAACTGATAGTGGTCAACCAGAACTCTATCAGATTGGTCAATCTAAGGTTGCTGAAAAATGCAATCAAGTACCTACGACCGTAAAGCCCGCTGTTGCTACTCAAAGTAACAAGACTTTAAAAGGAAAACAGGTTGCTGAAAAGCAAACTGTTAAGAAAAAGGATGCTCTAAAGCATTCCGCCAAACAAGTTGCTGAAAAACAATTTGTTAAGTCAAAAGGCAAGATTACTAAAAGTAATCAGAAGACCTTTGCTGACAAACCTGAATCAAGTAAGGTTGCTGAGACAAAAGCTCAGCATTCTCCGAAAAGTGGACTCGGTTTCAAAACCAAGCAAAGACAACTTTTTCATGAGTATAAGCAAAGTCAACAAAGATACTTCAAAGAGATGAATAAAACCAAGCCTAAGAGTTCTGACAAAACTCAAAACGCTAGGACTAGAAGGAACCTTGCCAGAAAAGAACTTACTGAAAAGTATGTTCAGCAAAAAGGTCAACCGAGCAAGACACCACATCAGAAAGTGGATTTGATCAGCACGAATCAAAAGTCTTTCGGCTCAAAACCTCCTAGTTCCTCAGCAAGTAGAAAACAAGTCAAAGTTGAAAAACTTAAGACTTGGGTTTCCACTGGACGCATTCTTGAACATGTTAATGGACATCCAATATTGGATAATTAACTTGTTTGCTCTTGATTGTGCAGACTTCATCCACGGAGACAAACAATGCAATCTGGCACTTTGACAGTGGTTGTGGAAAGCACATGACGGGCAACAAGAAAAACCTTATAAACTATAGACGGTGGTCTAAAGGACCAACAATACGGTTTGGTGGTGGAGGCTTTGGTTCTACAAAAGGTTATGGTGACGTGAAGTTAGGATGCATTACCATTTCGGGAGTTCTTTATGTCAAAAATCTTAAGTTTAACCTTTTCAGCATGAGTCAATTCGCTGATAAAGGATATTTCATCAAAATCAAAAGTGATGAATGTAAACTTATAGACTTTGAGACAAAGAAGGTTATTATGGTTGCTAGAAGATCAGGAGGATTGTACACTGTAGATTGGTCTTCAACAATCGTTGAAAAATTCCTTGTCTCAGATCATGATTGCCTTGCTGAAAAAGCATGGTTATGGCATAAATGAACAAGTCACCTAAACTTCAAGACGCTGAATAAGCTGTCTAAAAAGGCACTTGTAGTTGGATTACCTAAGGTCACTTTCAAGAAGGATGGTGTTTGCAATGCATGTCAGCAAGGAAAGCAAACCAAATCTTCTTTTAAGAACAAGGCAGTACCGTCAACTACAAAACCTTTACAACTCTTGCACATGGACATGTTTGAATCTTCTTCAACAAGCTATGCTGGTAAGATGTATGGTCTGGTGGTGGTAGATGACTATTCAAGATTCACTTGGGTAGTATTTAGCAAGCACAAGTCTGAAACAAGGACTGAAATACCTAACTTGCTGAATAAGCTTGAAGTCATGAAAAATGACAAGGTAATAGTCATAAGAACATACCATGGTACTGAGTTTGTGAACCAGTACATAACTGAGTATTTCACTTCAAAAGGCATACAACATCAGTTATCCTCGGTAAGGACACCACAACAAAATGGTGTTCTGTAATTATTCAACACTACGAAGATATAGATTATGATAGGTTAAAGACTATTGTCCAATTGTGTGCAATAATTAATCAACATACGAAGATATAGATTCTGCAAGACCAAAGAAATAAAGCAATAACAAGGAGTATAATGCGCGATATAGCCATTAGCATAATTATCAACCCTTCGCTAAGAATTCACATACTATCACCAACGATAAGTTTAGCTACTCATAGTTGTCATGCAATCAACAAAAATCATAGAAGAAAACATATTGAAAGATATATAAAAATAAGTAGAAAAACTGTAAGATACAATGTTACCGAAGGTTGTCAGTCTCCGAAGAATCGCGATCTTACAAGCTCCAAACTGCTAAGAAAAAGTATATCCTAAGCTATGAACCCCCAGAACAGGCTCTGGGAAGTTCCTACCTAAAACTACAGAGAAAGGTGAGAGAATAGGTCTGGAAAAGTATGAATTTCGGAGAAAAACTGAGCAACTATATATAGGCTTCGAATTTGTGTGGGGCGAAGGGCCCCACACACCGGGCGACTCGCCTGGTGTGGGGCGATTCGCCCCTCGTCCCGGGCGATTCGCCCGGGAGTAAAATTCGGGAAATTCCGCATTTTCGACGCGTTTTTGGATTTCTTCCCCTTTTCGGACTCGGTTTCTGACTTCTAGTGGCCTTCTAACCTCCAGATCCGACCCCTGGACACCAAATCCTATCCGGAAACCTTCAGATACTCCAAATAGGCTTCTGGAACATCAATTCCTTGTCAACTTCAATATAATTGCCCGGAAATCCTCGTTTTCAACCAAAACCTGTAAAATAAAAACTAAAGGGAAACGTGACACTATTCTAATAAAATGCACTAAAATATAGCTAAATTAACGTAGAGGATAGCTAAAATAGGTGAAAAAGACTTAAATGAAAGTGTAAAATACACATTCATCTAACTCCCCAAACCGAACCTTTGCTTGTCCTCAAGCAACTAAGCTAGACTCTAATGCAAAAAACAATGCAACACATAAAATGGAGTCTCATGCCAAATAAAACGAACTAATCTACTGAATCTATCAAAAAACATATGAACAAAAACCATATAAATCAAAACATGAATATAGGTTGAAGAATACCTCGATTGACTCATACACATCCACATAAGCACTTATGTCAAGACTAGATTGTCTCTCGTAACATTCTCTACCTGGACCTAGTCAGTGACGACGTAATGAAGCATGCTAAAATACGAATGGTTGTCCCGTGCCTATGAAACTGAGGACTTACTGTTGTTCACCATGTTAAGACTTTTTCTCAAAGAGGTCGAACCAGTACTGGTTCTCATCAAACGAAGGAGGGTTCCCTATAAAAGATAACACTCCCCTATTCTACCCATCTCTCAAGTAAGTCTTAAGCTATTCACCACTTCCTGAATGGCAGGACGAGGGTGGTCTAGAACAGATGACACTCAAAAACAAAATAAAAGAAATAGAAAATTACAACACGATTATGATCATTACAAGAATTGGAAAATGAGACACAACACTTTGCTAAACTGCTATTTGGTTTTTCTTTTGGACCCTTCTTTGCTTTTTTGGGGTCTTTTCTTTTTTTTTCTTTTTTTCCTTTCTAGTTTCCCTTTTTTTTCTTTTTTTCTTTTTTCCTGGAATTTTTCTTTTTTTTCGATTTTTTTTAGCCAGCAGTAGCATAACGAAAAAGAAACAAAAATGAAAAACGACTTCCCCAAACCTATTCGAGAGAATAGGTTGGAGTACAAAATTTACGAGAAAGGAAAAATAAACTCACAATACGGAAATGAAAAACGAAAAACAAGTCTAATGATAGCGTAACCCCCTCCCCAAACCTATTCGAAAGAATAGGTTATAAACAAAGGATCACACAACCTCACACTACCTCCTTCCTAGGCATTTAGCAATCTCAAAGCATGGTGAAAACCTGTTGTCTCTTAGGTACATAATTACTCGGGAAAACAACCATAAGACCCTAACATGCATCATCCTATTATAAAGGTCTTCGTGAATCGCAGTAGAGAAAACACCACTAGGTGATGTCGAGACTACAAGCTTAACTAAGTGCAATACATAAATGTGACAAGCCAAGCGAGAAAAACCTCAAACAAATTAATAGAGATGAAGCATATGATTAATGGCATAGTTAGTTGATCTACCCAATAAAAAAGTTCAAAAAATTCGGCAATAAACTCCATATAAAACATGCAAGACTATCCTAGGATGAATGCAGTGAAAGCAACCTAAAAAACTAAGAAAGTAGTAAACGTGCAAATGCAGACGGATAAAACATGCAAGGTACTATACTCATCCTACCAATACCATGCTCTAAACCATCAATGGCAAGCTCCGAACTAACAACACTAGATCACTTAAATCCCATCCCCCCTCATGAAATTAACGCTAGTCCCTAGCAGTAAGAAAATGAGGAAATAAGATGTGATACTAGATGTTACCGCATGGTTTGGCCTCGGTCGGCTGAGTATGCTGCTTGTGAGTTATTGGGACTGCTCTGGGAGCCTTATAGATGGTCATCAGGTCTTCTGGTAGGTGCGGTAGTTCCATTTATAGGCCGGATAGGAACAACTCCTCCATTAGTATCATCATTGCCCGTATGGCCTTCATTATCACTACTATCACGCACATCCTCACCAGTAGAGTTGCAGTGTCGAGTAGAATCCTCAAGATTAGCCGCTGCTATTATGGAATCCTCCATCCTGTAGCCCTCCAATAGGTTGTGAACTATTGAAGGGGAAAGAGCAGTGGTATCAGGACCTCCCCCTCCAGCGTTTTACACCCCGAGGAGGTTATAGTAAGCTGCTCGGATACTCAGAAGTCTTCTACCATTTTTTCCAATGTCGACCACATTCTCTACGGTTGATGCGACCGATGTCTATATGATGCTCCCTTTAGAGGCAGGCAAGGGGCACCCCTAAGAGGGGCCGGGCACCCATGTCATTATGTTTTGGAACCAAGCTAGCGCTTCGGAACCTTCTAGCAACTGCGAACTCAAGATTGAATCCGTCGCGGCAAGATCGTCCCGGTGCCTTCCAGTTCACTCGAACTTTGCAGTCCTTGTGATGGATTGCTGACGTAATAATGGTTTTTGTCCCTTCGGTGGTGCATGAATAGGCATAGGAGTCCTTACTCCAGGTGTACTCTAGCTCCTCCTCTTGGATAATCCACGACGTTGTTGCAAGAGCCCGTGGCTCGAACGCACATATAACGAGGTCACTCTTCTTGACATGGTTGTAATATATCCCCCTCCAATACGTCATAATAATCATACGGGTATGCTCCTCTCCCTTGGCATGGTTCCTACAAACAACAGTTAGTACCTCGTATGACACAAAACTGACTCATGCATATGCTAGTGTAAGAACGAAACACACAAGTGATAAAACCAACAATCGAGGTCCCCAAATCCTTTATGTCTAGCCTAGCTTCTTCAACATGCAACATACCAATGTAACTACTACATGCAATACATCACATTATGCTCTTGCTAGACGACCAATGCCTTAAATAACAAGGCTCAATTCATACCAAAGAAGCGAAAAATTCTAGCATCATGAATCCTCATACTCAACAATTATGCATTCTACCATCAAATCCATCATCATTACATCAATAAGCACAATCATATGTATAGAATCAAAGATAAAGATACATTGCATAACAAGATATATCATCTAGTAGCAAAATTCCCAAATCAACAATCCAAGCATAATTGAGTATGCAATTGATAGTAAATAACGCTTCTAATCACACAAACAACCTACCCATGCATCATATAAACATAATTGAAGATCAAATTAGAAAACCTCCAAAGTTGAAAAATTAGGGTTCATAAGAAGATACCTCAGATGTGGAAAACTAATGCACTAGGGTGAAATCTGTTCGGATGAAAAGATAGATCATGTAATAGGCTTCGATTGAAGCTAAAGAACACTAAATTTGGTGAAGAAATGAAGAAGTTATGATGTTTTGAAGCTAAAATCGCAAAATTCGATTTTTGGGGAGAAGAAGGTGGAGAGAATGAAGAAAATGAGCTGAAAAAGAGGTCTTCCGCGTTTTTGTTCCTCAGAGATCGTGGGGCGAGTCGCCCCTGGTGCGGGGCGAGTCGCCCCATACGGGGTGATTCGCCCCCCCCACTCCCTGATGCGGGGAGACGAAATCTTCCGGAAAAAACGCGGTTTGAAGTCCCTGAAAGCCATTTTTCTCACAAAACACTCGAAAAATCTCACTCAAACATAACATAAGCACATACGACATAGAGACGAACAAATTCACATATGAAAAGCAAATTGTTCAAGTATGAATGCATGCAAAAAAGTAGTAAAGAAAGCGATAAAAGTTCCGGGTTGCCTCCCGGATAGCGTCATTGTTTAAAGTCTTTGACTCGACTCCTGTCTGCGCCTAACTCTTCTTTTTGCGAGTACTAGACTTCCCCTTCATGGATCTCCTCCTCATGCCACGAACCTATGAATAAGAAAGAACATAGGCTGCAAGACCACAGTAATGAGTAGTGTATGAAGTATGAGGCGGATCAGGTGGATCAGATATGGCTTGCAACACATGTTGCTTGCCATCCACTTCAACAGTGCAAGTTCTTTGGTAGATTTCCATCACGGAGCGTAGCTTAGTCAAGAATACTCGCCCCAAGAGAATAACATCCCCCGTCCCAGGTGTTGACCAACACATTTTTCACAACGCCTTCGGGTCTCACAAAGGATCCCTCCGCCAGTTGCACAATAGCCCTATGCTCAGATAGTTTTCCAAGGCTACTCTTCTCAAACACATTCAAAGGGAGCACGTTAGAGTAGGATCCCGTGTCTAGTGTGGCACGGGCATCATCAAGCTCACCAATCCCGACCTTAACATCGAAACTTTTAGGGAGTGGCTCGGGATCCTCTTGCTCCTCCTCACTCTCGTCAGAACCAAGGTCCTTCTCTTCTTCCTTAGCTTGTGGGAGTACTCCCCCCTTGCAACACTCGCATTTAGTAACCTTCTTGATGGTGATTTCAACAGGTAGATCACCCGCCAAGGTAATGGAATTCGACTTCTCGGTGTTGCTTGGCAGCTTGCCTTGCTCCCTACTTGCTCCTCGGTCGATCAACTCTTGCATCTTTTGATGGGCAAGCCTAGTGCTCTCTTCCAACCTATCAAGTCTTGCCCTAGTCTTCTCAGAATCTTCTTCATAACGTTTGAGAAAACTTTGGGTGTGATCAACCATCTTTTGCAAGTTCTCCATCAGTTGAGCCGACTTCGACTTCGGTGGCTTTTTCGGAGCGGGGTTTTCGCAGTGATCATTACCATAGTTTAGCCTACTACGGTCTTGGTTAGGGCCATAAGTTTGTCTAGCTGGTGCATATCCTTGATTGTTTCGGAATCCTCTTCTCCAAAATCCACCTCGAGGATTCCTACCGTCTTGTCCGTAGCTAGCTTCTTGAGTACCAAACTCCGTAGCAAAGGCTTCCTCTTCGCCTCTTTGAGCCCAGTTGCCATCATCAGACGGAAGCTCCGATCTACACATATGAGCTCCATGTCCATAGTTCTTGCATATTCGGCAAACTTCGTTCGAAACAGTTGTTCCAGTGGCGCTCCTGAGGACTTGCTTCAATTCGTTGGTAAAGCACTTGAATTGATCCCATTTCCCCTATACATTGGGGCTTCTTGAGTCGGTGGAGCTTCAGGTCCACGTCTCCTAACCATCGCTCTTGGGTCCTTGAACTGCGAACCCTTAGCAAGCCTTTCAAAAACTGCCCAGACGGCTTCTGCGGTTTCCTCCCAAATATTGCCTCGGCATTGGAAATCCACCACTTGTTGGTTCTCGAAGGTTAGTCCATTGTAGAAGTGTTGGACTAGGTCAGAAAGCTCAAAACCATGGTGAGGGCACTTGTTCGTGTGATCTTGGAACCTCTCAAACGCAGTGTAGATGGTCTCATCATAGTCTTGCTTGAATCCAGTGATTTGCGCCTTTAGCGCGGTAGTCAAGGTGTGAGGGAAGTATTTTTCCATGAAAGCTGAAAAAACCTTCTCCCAAGTGTCCAGCGAGCCTGCTGGTAGAGAACTCAACCATGACTTGGCTCTGTCGCCAAGCCCCATAGCAAAAACCTTCATCCGCAACTCTCCGTTGTTATTTCAGCTCCCGGTCGTGGGAGTTGGTTGACGAAATCATCGATATCGTGCAAGTATCCCATCACATCTTCCCTTGATAAGCCATAGAACCTCGGAAGTTGTTGGAATGCGTGGTTCTTGATTTCCAGATCTCGAGTTGCAAACGAAAGAACAATCGCCGGTCCCCTCATACGATCCTTGGAGGGTTGAACCCATGCTTTCAGTGGTCTAGCTTCTGCCATTCCGTCGATTTCCTTGAAAAGACTGTGTAGAGATTCAGAGAAATCGGTATCCTCTATTTCCTCTAGCTCACGCCTTTGAAGTAGTCGCCTTCTTTGGTGGTAGACTCTGTCGATCTCAGCAATTGAATCAGCAAGCGGTGTTCCCCTAGATCGTGTATGTGGCATACACTATCTGCAACAGACTAGGAAAGCAGTATCAGAGAGAGATTAAAAAGGAAAACTAAAACTACTAGAATTAGGAATTGAATGCTGAAAATATAAACAAATTAAACAGAAAAAAGGAGTATAGTCCCCGGTAGCGGCGCCAATTTGATGAACTCGCTGGTGTCGTGTTCCAACGCGAATATCAAATAAATTTGTTATTTAGCCAAAGACAACTCACAACTACAATGAAAACCGTAGTGTAGCAGTAGAATAACCTCGAGTGTCGATCTCTAAGGACTATAACTAGCTTTATCAAATCTAATTTAGAATATAAAAACAGCAGACGATATAGCAAAGGTTTTTCTTAACAGGTAATGGAGATTGGTGATAGTATGGTCCTTCAAAGCATAACGGGTTAATAATCATGCGTAAATTCCTCGGTTTTGCATGGAGATCTTTGATCAATAAATTGTCCGTTGCAATTATCACACACTACGAAGATATGGATTCTGATAGGTCAAACACTATTGTCCAATTGTGTTCCATAATTATTCATCACTACGTAGATATAGATTCTGATAGGTTAAAGACTATTGTCCAATTGTGTGCAACAATTAATCAACATACGAAGATATAGATTCTGCAAGATCAAAGAAATAAAGCAATAACACGGAGTATAATGCGCGATATAGCCATTAGCATAATTATCAACCCTTCGCTAAGAATTCACATACTATCACAAACGATAAGTTTAGCTACTCATAGTTGTCATGCAATCAACAGAAATCATAGAAGAAAACATATTGAAAGATATATAAAAATAAGTAGAAAAACTGTAAGATACAATGTTACCGAAGGTTGTCAGTCTCCGAAGAATCGCGATCTTACAAGGTCCAAACTGCTAAGAAAAAGTATCTCCTAAGCTATGAACCCCCAGAACAGGCTCTGGGAAGTTCCTACCTAAAACTACAGAGAAAGGTGAGAGAATAGGTCTGGAAAAGTATGAATTTCGGAGAAAAACTGAGCAACTATATATAGGCTTCGAATTTGTGTGGGGCGAAGGGCCCCACACACCGGGCGACTCGCCTGGTGTGGGGCGATTCGCCCCACGTCCCGGGCGATTCGCCCGGGAGTAAAATTCGGGAAATTCTGCGTTTTCGGCGCATTTTTGGATTTCTTCCCCTTTTCGGACTCGGTTTCTGACTTCTAGTGGCCTTCTAACCTCCAGATTCGACCCCTAGACTCCAAATCCTATCCGGAAACCTTCAGATACTCCAAATAGGCTTCTGGAACATCAATTCCTTGTCAACTTCAATATAATTGCCCGGAAATCCTCGTTTTTCAACCAAAACCTGTAAAATAAAAACTAAAGGGAAACGTGACACTATTCTAATAAAATGCACTAAAATATAGCTAAATTAACGTAGAGGATAGCTAAAATAGGTGAAAAAGACTTAAATGAAAGTGTAAAATACACATTCATCAAGGGGTCGAGTTTCAAGGCTTAAAGGTCACTAGAAGGCAAAAACCGAGTCCGAAAAGGAAAAGAAGACAAAAAACGCGTTCCCTGCCGACTGGAGCTCCCAGGCGGTTCGCCCGGGATGTGGGGCGGTTCGCCCCACACCAGGCGGTTCGCCCGGTGTCTGGGGTGACTCGCCCCACGCGTTCCGAACTCCTATATATAGTTGCTTCTGTTTCTACGTTTTTCATACTTTCTCAGACCTTTTTTCATACTTTTCACATTAGTTTGAGATAGGAATTCTCCAGAGCCAGTTCTGAGAATTCTTAGCATAGGAGACTATTTTCTTATCAATTTGGAGGATTATCTTGCTTGTGAGTTCGCGATTCGTCGGAGATTGATAACCTTCGTCGGTAACATTGTATCTCACGATTTTTCTATTTATATTTATATCTTTCAACATGTTTTCATTCAATCTTGCTTCGATTTCTGTTGATTGCATGACATCTATGAGTAGCTAAATCTATCGTCGGTGATAGTATGTGATTTCTTAGCTAGGGTTCTTAATTATGCATGATGGCTGTAACGCGAATTAGTCTTTGATTTATTGCTTTATTTCTTTGATCTATCTAAGCCCTCTATCTTCGTAGTATTGAATTGAACGGAACAAATTGGACAATTCATGATCTTAGATTTCTATGCAAAACGATCGGGTACTTCATGCATGATTATTAACCTGATGCTTTGAATGATCATACTATCACTAACTTCCATTATCTTTGATAAGAAAAATCTGTGCTATGTCGTTTGTTGAGTTTATAGTTTAAGTTAAATTTGATAAAGCTAGTTATAGTCCTTAGAGATCGACACTCGAGGTTATTTTACTTCTACACTACGGTTTTCGTTGTAGTTGTGAATTGCCTTTGGCTAAAAACAAATTTATTTGATTAATTGAGTCTGACAAACTTTCAGTTCATCAAATTAGCGCCGTTGCCGGGGACTATACTCCTTTCTTTTCTGTTTAGATTATTTATATTTTCAGCATTCAATTCCTAGTCTTAGTAGTATTAGTCTTTTTCGATTTGATAGGTGATTTCCAGAAATTTTCTTGATTTTCGAGACTTCTAACGAGACTAATTTTCAGTTTTGAGTTACTCCTGTTCCAGATTTCCAGGTATGACGACCTTAAAAGCTCGCTTGACACCTACATTCTCGCAAGTCAAGAAAGGGTCAGCTATATACTTGGAAGAAGAGTTATCAGGGTATGAGGTAACAAGTTCTGTAGTGAGAAGGATACCGAGGTTCGAAGATGGAGTGGGGATGAATCCGTTAAGTTTCATCAGATCCTATGAGGAAGAAATAGCAAAAGTTCCAGCAAAGGGGTTCACCGAGGACCAATTATGCAGGAAATTATATTTCTTTGCTCTGGGATATGAACCGAGAGTTTGGATGGCAAGGCTAGCACCAGGGTCACTGAGAACCTGGGGCCAAGTAGTAGAGGAGTTTTTGGCGCGTTTTATGCCTTACCATGAGACGATTGCCTTCCGGAGTCGGATCGAACACTTCAAGCAAGGAGTGTATGATCGGTTCTGTGACACCTACGAACGTTTTGAGTTGTATAAACGTGAGTGACCCCATCACCGTTTCGACGACGGGGAGCTGATTTGGTATTTTGTTGGTGGTCTACGTGATGATGTTAGGCTTCAAGTGGATGGGATGTGCGTAGGATTAGAAGAATGTACAGTTGAAGAGGAAGAGAAGGTCTTTCAAATGTACGCTAGTGGTTCTACACAATCTGAGGGGCTAATATCGAGTCAAGTCACCAATGGGAATTCAAATCGGGGCGAAACTAAAGGCTTATACGAAGGATATTCTGAAGACGAAGATATCAGTGAGGAGGAAGAACTTGCATTTTACGCGGGGATTAAGGCCATTGAGAATGTTTTTGAGATAGCACATGTAGGACAAGTTGAAAACAATCTTCGCATCGAAAAGGCTTTTGAAGCAGTCGAAGTAACTGAGCAACTTATAGAGGAATTTAGCTTGTTGAGGTGTGAAAAGGCAGAGGAGGTTCGCCAACTTGAAGGAGAGAAGATTTTAGACGAAGACGCCCCCCTGGAGGTGGGGGGCGAATCGCCCCCCACAGGCAGAGAGCTGGGGGCGATCCGGCTCGCCCCAGGCGAATCGCCCCCCTGCTCTAGGGAGCTGGACGACCCCAACTCCCCTGTTTCGACACCTGAAGCTGATTTCATCGAACCCAAGCCACTTCCAACTGTTACTACTAAGGAACCTGAGTACGAAGAAGTGAATCTACTACTCCGTGGGGGAAAGATGAACAAAATTCCTAACTTCGTGCGTCCTAAACGTATTGAATCTTCTGGGACCAACAATGTAGGACCAAGCACAGAACAAGAAGTTAGTGAAAGTTCCAAAGAACCTCAAGAGAAGGATGATGAACCAAGACCATCTGAAGAAGATATGGTTGATGATGAGGTCGAAGGGGGAACTCCTACGCCAGTGGTACTTCACAAATCTTCTAATCCATATGTGCCCCCGAAACCACATGTGCCATTCCCAAGTCGGATCAAGCCAACCAAGAAGGATATTCAAGAGTCACCTCTATTTCAACGCCTCTCAAAAGTCGAAGTTAATGTACCTCTCTTGGAGTTAATCCAAAACATTCCGGCTTATACGAAATTCTTTCGTGAGATGAAGAACAAAAGGGTTACTTCAGGAAAGAAAGTTAATGGGGTTGAGACGGTGAATTCAATTGCCGTGTTACGTGTGAAGAAAAGAGATCATGGAAGTTTCATCATCAACATCGCTTTGGGGAATGGTCGAACCACGAAGGCTATGCTTGACTTGGGGACTAGAATTAACTTAATGCCCTATTCAGTATACAAGGCCCTGGATCTCGGTGAATTGACACAAACTGATATGGTTGTCCAAATGGCGGACCAAAGTGTGAAAAGGCCAGTTGGTATAATAGAGGATATCCTTGTGAAAGTGGACAAATTGATAATTCCAGCTGATTTTGTGGTAATAAAGTCTGCAGACGAGGGAAAGAGCCATATTCGGGAACACGTGGTACTACTTGGGAGACCATTCATGGCAACTACCAACACATGCCTTGAACTCAAAGGCAAGAAAATCTCCATGGAAGTAATGGGTGAGAAAGTTGAATTGGTAGGATGTAGCATAGGAGATAAGGAAGTCGTAGAAGAATTAAATTTTGTCGATTGCTATGATTCTGTGATTTCCGAATTTCATCATTGCTATGATGATCGTGAACCTCTTGAGGAGGCATTAACCATGTAGGCTGAGACGTGTTACATGACCGAAGAAGCAAGGGAATTAGTTGAAATAATGAATAGCACCCCAGAAATTCCCGTAGGAGAAGAAGTGCTTGAACCCTTAGATGAAGAAGAGGAGGAAAGTAAATTTCCTGAAGAGCCTAGCTTAGAATTAAAGCCAATCCCTGCACACCTCAAGTATGTCTACTTAGGAGAAAATCAGAAAAAGCCTGTGATAGTCTCCTCACATCTTTCCAACGATGAAGAAAGTAGGCTAATTTAAATTTTGAGAGAAAATTCCGCAGCTATAGGATGGGGGATTAGTGATATCAAGGGAATTAACCCTACTCGGTGTGTGCAAAACATCACTCTAGAACAAGACGCCAAACCCGTTAGGCAACCTCAGCGTAGGATAAATCCGGCCATGCAAGAGGTGGTAAAGAAAGAAGTAATCAAGTTGCTAGATGCCGATATGATTTATCCCATTCCTGATAGTCGATGGGTGAGCCCTATTAATGTAGTTCCTAAAAAATCAGGGGTCACGGTAGAAGAGAATGAGAAGGGAGAGTTAGTACTGTTTAGGAAAACCACTGGATGGCGGATGTGCATTGACTATAGAAGATTAAATGCCGCCACTAAGAAAGACCACTTCCCTTTGCCATTTATAGATGACATGCTAAACCGACTTGCGGGGCAGGAATTCTATTGTTTTCTCGATGGTTTGTCAGGTTTCTACCAGATTCCGATTGCACCGGAGGATCAAGAAAAGACGACATTCACTTGCCCATTCGGGACGTTTGCCTATAGGAAGATGCCGTTTGGGCTATGTAACGCCCCCGCCAGTTTCCAAAGGTGCATGCTTTCTGTTTTCTCTGATATGGTAACTAAGTTTGTTGAAGTTTTCATGGATGATTTTTCTCTTTTTGGTGATTTATTTGATGAGTGCTTGCATAGATTAGATCTTGTTTTGAAAAGGTGCATTGAATGAAATTTAACTTTAAGCTGGGAGAAAAGTCATTACATGGTTAGGGAAGGCATTGTTCTAGGACATGTAGTTTCTGAAAGATGTATTGAGGTAGACAAGGCTAAGATCGAAATCAATGAAAAACTTCCCCCACCTACTTGTGTGAAAGAATTGCAGTCTTTTCTAGGTCATGTAGGGTTTCATGGAGGTTTATTAAGGATTTTTCGAAAATTGCTAAACCATTAAGTAGCTTGCTTGCAAAAGATGTGGTTTTCCATTTTTCTAATGATTGCCTAGTTGCTTTTAACACACTTAAGGAAAAGCTTGTTTCTGCTCCCATTGTTGTGCCACCAGATTGGAATCTTCCTTTTGAGATTATGTGTGATGTTTCGAATTTTGCTATGGGTGCTGTTTTATGCCAAAAAGTTGATAAGCAGTATCGTGTGATTTATTATGTTAGTAAGACTCTAGACTCCGCACAAGTTAATTATATAACTACTGAAAAGGAATTTTTAGTTGTTGTTTTTGCTTTACAAAAGTTTAGGTCTTATTTGATTGGTCATCCAGTGAATGTCCATACTGATCATGCTGCTTTGAGACATTTAATAGCTAAGCAAGATTCTAAGCCTAGATTAATCTGTTGGGTCCTACTGCAACAAGATTTTGATTTGACCATAGTGGATAGAGCTGGTAGGGAGAATTTGGTAGCTGATCATTTGTCTAGAATACCAAATATCCCTGTTGATTCGATACCTATTAATGAGGATCTCCCCGATGAGCACTTAATGAAGGTTAATGAAGAGCCATGGTATGCTGATATTGTGAACTATTCGGCTATGAGTATTTTCCCAACTAATTTTTCAGCCTCCGACAAGAGAGCTCTTGCCAAGCGTTGCAGGACTTTCATATGGGATGATCCGCATCTTTTCAAAGAAGGAGCTGATGGAATTCTGAGGAGATGCGTGCCACAAGAAGAGCAACAAAGTGTGTTGAGTCATTGCCATGAGCTTCATTGTGGAGGACACTATAGTGGCTTAAAAACAGCTCGCAAAGTACTGCAAGCAGGATTTTTCTGGCCAACAGTGCACCGAGATGCTCGAACTTTTGTGAAAAATTGCGACCCATGTCAACGAGGTGGTAATATTGGCAAGAAAGACGAAATGCCCCTTCAAGGGAATCTAGTGGTCGAACCTTTCGACGTATGGGGCATTGATTTCATGGGACCATTTCCATCAAGTGGAGGTTATGGATACATTCTTGTTGCAGTGGATTATGTGACTAAGTGGGTGGAGGCAATTCCCACAAAAACGAATGACGGCGCGGTTGTTATGAAGTTCTTGAAGGAAGTAATATTTTCTAGATTTGGGTGTCCTAGGACAATCATCAGTGATGGAGGTTCACACTTCGTCAATAGAACCTTTGCCTCTCTTCTTAAGAGATACGGTGTCCACCATAGTGTTGCTACGCCATATCATCCACAGACATCGGGCCAAGTTGAAGGTAGCAACCGTCAAATTAAGAATATTCTGGAGCGAGTAGTGAAGCCTAGCAGGAAAGATTGGGCAGGAAAATTGAATGATGCGCTTTGGGCATACTGGACTAGCTACAAGACGGTGATTGGAACCACTCCGTACAGACTTGTGTATGGGAAAGCATGCCATATTCCCGTAGAATTGGAACACAAGGCGTATTGGGCTATCAAAGCACTCAATCTTGATATGGGAAAGCTGGCGAAGAACGGTTGTTGCAACTCGATGAGCTTGATGAATTACGCCTAGGTGCTTATGAAAATGCCAAGATCTACAAAGAACGTACTAAGAAGTATCATGATCGTGGTATAGTACGTAAGGAACTGATTCCTGGGAAAAAAGCTTTGTTATTTAATTCTCGCCTTCGACTATTTCCTGGAAAGCTCCGTACTCGTTGGGATGGACCATACGAAATTATAAAAGTTGCTCCACATGGAGCTGTAGAACTCTTTGATCCGAAGACGGGCAATACTTTCAAGGTGAATGGTCAACGAGTGAAACCATACTTCGAGATATCTAGTGATCAAAGGGAGGTTGATCATCTTGAGCTTACCCTTTCCGCCTCAACTGAAGGTTAGTGTGTTTTGTCGTTTTGAGCATATCATTGTGTTGTATTTTTTATTTTCGTATGTTTTTGGTGATAAAATAGGTCTCTAGATGATAATTTAGCATTTTAGGAGGAAAACCGACACCTCCAGGAGTTTGGAGGTGCCGGGCGAACCGCCCCTCACGGGGAGCGATTCGCCTGGCACGACCAGGGAACCTGGGGCTTACTGGAAGCCCCAGGCGAATCGCCTCCCACGTGGGGCGGTTCGCCCCCGGCATCCAGTAAACCCTGAGATCCAGATTTTCGTTCGGAACCCGATTTTCTCGTATTATGCTAAATTATCGATCTTTTTACCTCGTTTATCGCCCGTTTTGTTTTCTCACAAGTTTGATTGAGTAATATAGGTCACATATACAAGACATCTTTCACCTTCTAATCCACTTTCGACGTTCGGGACGAGCGACGACGTTCAGGTTTGGGGGGGGGTTATCGTTGGGTATTTCTATACTTGTTTTGCTTATGATTACTCGTGAAACCTTTTGTTTGCATTAGCATTTGCACGTTTACCGCTTTCCTAGTATTTAGTTGCATACACTACATTCATCCTAGTATAGTCTTGCATATTTTATGTGGAGTTTATTGCCAAATTTTTTGAACTTTTTTATTGGGTAAATTAACTAGTTATGACATTAATCATATGCTTCATCTCTATGAATTTGTTTGAGGTTTTTCTCGCTTGGCTTGTCACATTATGTTTGCACTTAGTTAAGCTTGGTAGTCTCGACATCACTTAGTTGTGTTTTCTCTACTGCGGTTCACGAAGGCCTTTATAATAGGATGATGCATGTTAGGATCTTATGGTTGTTTTCCGAGTAATTATGTACCTAAGAGGCAACAAGTCTTCACCATGCTTTGAGATTGCTAAATGCCTAGGAAGGAGGTAGTGTGAGATTGTGTGATCCTTTGTTTGCAACCTATTCTTTCGAATAGGTTTTGGGAGGGGGTTACGCTATCATTAGACTTGTTTTTCGACTTTTGAGTGTTGTGAGTTTGTTTTCCTTTTTCGTGAAGTTTGTGCTTCAACCTATTCTTTCGAATAGGTTTGGGGAGGTCGTTTGTGTGTCATTGTAATTTCGTTTTCGTTGTGCTACTGCTGGCTATAAAAAAAATCGAGAAAAAAAGAAGAAAAAATTCCAGGAAAAAGAAAAAAATCTGGAAAAGAAAAAAAAAGAAAAAAAAAAAAAGAAAAGACCCCAAAAAAACAAAGCAAGGAAGGGTCCAAAAGAGCCAAAAAGCAGTTTAGCAAAAGAGCCAAAAAACCAGGAAGTGTTTGTCTCGTTTTCAATTCATGTAATGTTCGTAATCGAGTTGTAATTTTTTGCCTTTTGATTGTTTGAGTGTCATCTGTTCTAGACCACCCTCGTCCTGCCATTCAGGAAGTGATGAATAGTTTAAGGCTTTGCTTGAGAGATGGGTAGAATAGGGGAGTGTGAACTTTTAGGGAAGCCTCCTTCGTTTGATGAGAGCCAGTATTGGTTCGACTTCTTTGAGGAAAAGTCTTAACTTGGTGAACAGCAGTAAGTCCTCAATTTCATAGGCACGGGACAACCATTCATATTTTAACATGTTTCATTACGTCGTCACTGACTAGGTCCGGGTAGAGAATGTTACGAGAGACTATCTTGTTTGACATAAGTGCATATGTGAATGTGTATGAGTCAATCGAGGCATTCTTCAACCAATATCCATGTTATGATTTGTATGGTTTTTGTTCATAAGTTTTTGATAGATTCAATAGATTAGTTCATTTCTTTTGGCATGAGACTCCGTTTTTTGTGTTGCATTGTTTTTTGCATTAGAGTCTAGCTTAGTTGCTTGAGGACAAGCAAAGGTTCGGTTTGGGAAGTTTGATGAACGTGTATTTTACACCTTTATTCGAGTCTTTTTTCACCTATTTAGCTATCCTCTATGTTAATTTAGCTATATTATAGTGCATTTTAATAGAATAGTGTCACGTTTCCCTTTAGTTTGCATTTTTCAGGTTTTAGGTGAAAAACGTGATTTTCCGGGCAATTATATTGAAGCGAACGAAGAATTGGTGTTCCGAGGACATTCGTGGAGTATCTAGAAGGTTACGGATGAGATTTGAGGTCTAGGGGTCGAGTTTCAAGGCTTAAAGGTCACTAGAAGGCAAAAACCGAATCCGAAAAGGAAAAGAAGACCAAAAACGCGTAAAAAACGCGTTCCCCGCCGACTGGAGCTCCCGGGCGGTTCGCCCGGGATGTGAGGCCGTTCGCCCCACGCGTTCCGAACTCCTATATATAGTTGCTTCTGTTTCTACGTTTTAAATACTTTCTCAGACCTTTTTTCATACTTTTCACATTAGTATTAGATAGGAATTCTCCAGAGCCTGTTCTGAGAATTCTGAGCATAGGAGACTATTTTTCTTATCAATTTGGAGGATTATCTTGCTTGTGAGTTCTCGATTCTTCGGAGATTGACAACCTTCGTCGGTAACATTGTATCTCATGGTTTTTCTATTTATATTTATATCTTTCAACATGTTTCCATTCAATCTTGCTTTGATGTCTGTTGATTGCATGACATCTATGAGTAGCTAAATCTATCGTTGGTGATAGTATGTGATTTCTTAGCTAGGGTTCTTAATTATGCACGATGGCTGTAACGCGAATCAGACTTTGAGTTATTGCTTTATTTCTTTGATCTATCTAAGCCCTCTATCTTCGTAGTGTTGAATTGAACGGAACACATTGGACAATTCATGATCTTAGATTTCTATGCAAAACGATCGGTTACTTCATGCATGATTATTAATCTGATGCTTTGAATGATCATACTATCACTAAATTCCATTATCTTTGATAAGAAAAATCTGTGCTAATTTGTTTGTTGAGTTTATAGTTTAAGCTAAATTAGATAAAACTAGTTGTAGTCCTTAGAGATCGACATTCGAGGTTATTTTACTGCTACACTACGGTTTTCGTTGTAGTTGTGAATTACCTTTGGCTAAAAACAAATTTATTTGATTAATTGAGTCTGACAAACTTTCAGTTCATCAGAGTCATGACAAGATAAATATAGTTCATGACAAAGAATTTCCAGTAAAAGACACAGTTGCTCCGGATGTTGCTGAAACTATGCAACTTCCTGTGCCTGCTGATGAGTTACCACAATCTAGCAATGCTGAACAAGTAGTTGCTGATGAACCAATCTTAGCAGAGACACAACAAAATACCAGTAGTACTGAGCAAGTACATACTGAAGAGTCACATGCTGATGAGCAAACTTATCCAGATCCAAAGAGCAGAAAACCTTTTAATAAATGAATTAGAGATCATCCCTCTACGGATATGATTGGTGATATTGACAAACGCCAAGTGACTAGATCCAAAGTATCTGCTACTCATGGACTTGCTGAAGAAGCAAATGTCGTAGAAGTAGAAGCTTTGTTCTCTTGCTTTGTTTCAGAAATTGAACCCAAGACCATTGAAGAAGCTTTAAAGCATTCTGAATGGATCAAGGCAATGCAAGAAGAACTGGATCAATTTGAAAGGAACAAAGTCTGGAAACTTGTACCCCTTGCTGAAGGCAAGAAAGCAATTGGTACAAAGTGGGTGTTCAGAAACAAGCTGAGTGACTCTGGTGAAGTAACAAGGAAAAAAACACGTTTAGTTGCTCAAGGTTACTGTCAGACTGAAGCATTGGACTATGATGAGTCTTATGCACCAGTTGCAAGATTGGATGCAATTAGACTTTTCTTGGCCTTTGATGCTCACAATGACTTCATTGTTTATCAAATGGATGTTAAAAGTGCATTCTTAATTGGTGAACTTGCTGAAGAAGTCTACTTGGAACAACCCCCTGGCTTTGAACTTTCCTCAGAAACCAAGATGGTATACAAACTTTAGAAAGCTATATATGGTCTAAAGCAAGCACCAAGAGCTTGGTATGATACCTTAGCTAAGTTGTTGCTGGATAATGGTTTCAAGAAAGGTGAAGTTGACAAAACTTTGTTTACCATGAACCATGATGGTAAAATACTCTTAGTTCGGATTTATGTGGATGACATAATATTTGGATCTAAGGACAAGCAACATTTTGATGATTTTGCCAAACTCATCACAAACAAGTTTGAAATGAGTATGATGGGTAAATTGAATTATTTCCTAGGATTGCAAGTCAAGCAACTCAAAGATGGAATATTCATTAATCAAGCAAAGTATGCAAATGAAATGCTCATAAAGTTTAGGATCAAAGAGGAAGAAAAACCTGAAAAGATTCCTATGAGAGTTGGTACCAAATTGGGCTATACTAAGAAGATAAGTGTGTTGAAGAACACAAGTATAGGAAGCTCATTGGTTCCTTGTTGTATTTAACAGCAAGTAGACCTGACATTCAGTATGTTGTTTGTGTGTGTGCAAGATTCTAATCTGATCCAAGAGAATCACACTACAAAAAGGCACTTAAGATACTGAAATATGTCAAAGGTACAATCAATGTTGGATTATGGTATCCTAAAGATTCTGGACTAGAATTGGTTGGTTATTCTGATGCTGATCATGGAGGATCAACTCTTGATAGAAAAAGTACTTCAGGAACTTGTCAGTTTCTAGGTACTAGATTAATATCATGGTTCAGCAAGAAGCAAACCTGTGTTGCCAATTCATCTACGGAATCTTAGTACATTGCGGCTGGTTGTTGCACAGCTCAAATCCTATGGATTCAGCAACAACTAAGAGATTATGGTATTTCTGCAAAGAAAACACCAATCTTTTGTGATAATACAAGTGCTATTGCTATCACGCGAAATCCTAAGTTCCACTCAAGGACAAAGAACATTGATATTAGACATCATTTCATTAGAGATCATGTGGAAAAAGGAGACATTGAGGTTGTGAAAGTAGGTACCGATGATCAACTTGCTGACATCTTTACCAAGCCCCTACAAGATAATAGATTCGCAATGCTAAGGTATAACCTTGGATTGATTGAACTACCTCAATAGTAAGGGATACAATTGGCATATTGCTGAAACAAGCATTCAGCAAGCCATAGTATGCTTACATGTATAAAGCTCCTTCCACTGATTTCCTCTAAAAGAAACGATAGTTCACTACATGATTGCTGAAACAGGCATTCAACAAGTAATTTCTTCAAAACGGGTATTTGTTAGGAAACTTGATCACTTGCTGAGACAAACACTCAGTAAGAGAAAAACTTTAAGGATTGCTGAAACGGGCATTCAGACAATCAAAGATACTGAAACAGGTATTCAAGTATCAAAGGAAAAACCTGAGACGGGAACTCAGCAAAGAGCAAGAACACTTCTCGGATTTTACCAAAGGATATCTCAATATAAAAAGAATTTGCTGAGACGGAAACTCAGAAATGTCTTTTAACTTAAAGAAGTATGAGATATTTGATTAAGGGGGAACTTTCAGCAAATACAAGGCTTGTTACTTAAAAAGGTAAGTGCCAAAGTCAATTTGTCAAAAATCGCTGAAAAGATTCTGTTAGGAAACTTGTAATTTTGATGAGCAATTAACCATGCTAAATTAAGGAAAGTCCAGTAACTAGTACTCTTAAGGTCCATAGGAATTTAGAATTTTAAGGACATTGTAAAAGAGGAACGTTTGCTGAAGATTTAGATTAGGTGCTAGATAAGTTATTTCTTTTGCGTATGATGTATTTTATTTTCTGAAAAGAAAATAACTTATTGATGCTGAAGCTTATGGTGTATCTTATTTTCTGAAAAGAAAATAACCTATTGAAGCATTTGCTGAAGATATACTTTGTTTATTACAAACAAATTATTGAAGCAAATAGAAACCGCTCAGAATCTTGAAGACTTTTGAAGATCTGAAGACTTGAAGAATTTGAAGATCTGAAGACTAGAAGATTGCTGAAGACTGGTATCTACAAAGGCACGTGTTGCTCAGAAAGTGGAAAATTCAGCAACAGCATTGCATAAGTGAAAATCTGAAAGACAGAGTAGGTTGTGCTTGCTGAAACTGAGACTAACCACTTGCTGATGGAACATATGTGACCTCTTGCTGAATGTACGTGAATTTGCGCTCCAATGTTACTGTTTGAATTCTATTCAAATGTGCATTTAATGCAAAGCTTACACACGAAGGACATGAAGACTAGAAGACAAACAAAGACGTTGCTGAAAGTACAAAAGCAAGATAGTGACATGTTAAGGAACAAAAGCCTTAGGATTTGAAATTCAAACGGCTCCTTACTTAAACTATAAATAGAGGTCATCCGGCAAAGAGTTGAAGTGTGTCAACAACGTGATCAAACTCTCACTTGTGCTTAAAACTCACTCTTACTGCCATTGATCCGTTCCAAGGCTTAAAGCTTGAAAAAGCTACTTGTGAAGAAGTAGAACAAACTTGGCTAAGAAATTAGTTAAGTGTTCTTTCTTTCAAACAAGAACAAGTCTTGACACCAGAAACAATCAAACTTGTTTACTGCAAAGTATTCCAAGTTGTGTTTCTTAGATTACTTGTTGTAACTGAATAAGTTATAATTAAGTTATCTCACCCCAAAACTCTCTAACTGAAAATACACCCTTTCAGGCGTGATATTCAGGGGGAACTTAATAGAGCATAGTTTTGCTGATTAAAAGTACCAAGTTTGGTGGAGAACAAGGTTGAGTTCTCTAGTTTAGGTTGGAGACAAAGCAAGTGTGCTTTGGTTTCTGTTGAATCGCTTTAGATAGGAGATTGTAAGGAACCTCAATCATATCTTAGTGGATTCAGTCCTAGAAAGGACGAAGTGGATTAGTTGTGAGATTACGCCACTCTCAGATACCACTATAAAAGTGTTTGTGTGATTTACTTATTGTATTTAGCTTTCAGCAAATCATATCTGTCTGTACACAGTCACTCACTTCACTTGTTGAAACCTTTACTTACTGAAAGAGCACTTATTGTATCAAAGACTTCCGCTCTCTGATTTTAAGTATCAACAATCCAAGCTACTGTAAAGTAACTTACGCTTGCTGAGAAAGTTAAGTATCAGCAAACTCATTACTGAAAAGTAATAAGTACTTGCTGAGAAAGTTTTAAACGATGAAAGTTTGAAAACACTATTCACCCCCCCCCCTCTAGTCTTTTCTTGTTGTTTAAAGGGACTAACAAGTGGTATCAGAGCAGGAGGTTCTTTAACCTTCTGCACTGAACCTAGATCCCCTTAGGTGCTTTTCGTAAATCACTCTCACTTGATCAGTTTGGTAGTGCTTTGCTGACAGGATGTCTTTAGGAGATGCTCCCTTGCTGAAGCTGGAAAATTACGAAAAATGGCGAAACAACATGATGCTACATCTTGAGGCCATTAGTGATGAGATGGTCACCGTCATTAATGATGGACCTATCAAGATCACCAAGGTTGAAAGGAGTTTCCCTCACAAGACCACTGAAGCTGGAAAGGAAACCATCCTAGGCGAACCATCAGATACGGTTGTGCCAAAACCAAGAGAGGAATGGACTTCTGACGAAAGTAAGAGATTCCGTCTTGATGGCCAAGCAAGAAATATCATCATTCGATCAACTCCGGATACCATATAGTGCAAACTGTGGGGTGCTAAGACTGCAAAGGAAGCTTGGAAAATGGTTCAAGATCTTTGTGCTGGATCTGACAAGACCAAGGAAAACAAACTTGAAGTACTTAAATTAAAGTTTCAAAACTTTAAGCAAGGTGCAAACGAGTCACTGGAAGACTTGGATTTCAGATTCACAACTCTTGTTAGTGAAATGGCAGCATTGGGTGTTGGAAACCTTTATTCAGATTCTGAGAAAGTGAAAACTATCATCAGAAGTTTGAATCAAGAATGGATCCACACTCAGAATTTCTATTATAATCAAGGAATGCCAAACATTACACCAACAGAGTTGTTCTCTCATCTTGCTACTGTCAACTATGAGACAAAGCAAAGAGAAAGTGTATTTGTTGAAAAGTCGCAAAACATTGCTCTTGCTGCAAAGCCGTCATCTTCTGAAAAGAAGAATGAAAAAGAACCTACTGATGAAAATGCTTTGGTTGTCAAAAACATGAAGAAATTCATCAGCAAGGAACTTGAAAGGCGAAAAGCAAAAGAGAAGCTGAAAAAGCATCTTGGTAACAACTACCATAAGTACAAGAATGATACTAGCTCGCTGAACAAGCAAGCTCAGCAAGCTACATCATCAGAAGAACCAGCAGTTGGAAATGATCTATGTTTTTACTGCAAAAAGCCTGGACACTTCAAAGCTAATTGCCCTTTGCTGAAAGGCAAATCTGCTGAAAAGAAGAAGAAGTTCAAAAGAGCCTTTATTGCTCAAGAAAAGAAGAAGCTTCAAGCAAAAATCGATGCATTGTGTACTGATACTAGCTCTGAAGACATTGAGGATGAAAGTTCTGACACCGACGATGAAGAAGCCACTCTAGACGTGGAGATTGGCAAAGAAGTTTGTGGAATAGCTATGGAAGCTTATCTAGATGTGTCAAACTACGAATTCTGCCTCATGGCCGGTCAGGTAAACAACTCTATCTCTGACTCAGACTCATAAAGTGAAGACGAGATTGACCTTGACAAGATTAAAGGAGAAATCGAAAGATTTGAGAAAACTCTCAACAAACAGCAAGAGAAACTACAACTTGCTGAAATTCTGACCAAGCAGACTACTGAAAAGTATGTCTTGCTGAAAGAAGAAACAGAAGAAAAAGATGCTGAAATAAGGCGTCTTAAGAAGTTGATTGCTGAAGCTGCAGAGAAGAATTCTCAAATGGCATTAGAATTGGAAGAATATCAGTCCTCAATTCTAAAGTTACTTGCTGAAATCCAAGAGATGAAAAAGATGAAAGTCAATTTCAAATCTTATGTGGATGCGAGTAATACGCTGACTGAACTAAACTCTTATTTGAGAGATCCATCTCAGAAAGAAGGTTTAGGAGCAACGTGCGAAGGTGACAACGTAGAAATCTTGAGAAAAGATAAATCACCTATCTCCTTTGTACGTGCTACTGATAGTAGTCCACCAGAAATCTATCAGTTTGGTCAAACTAAGGTTGCTGAAACATGCAATCAAGTACCTATGACCATAAAGCCCGCTGTTGCTACTCAAAGTAACAAGACTTTAAAAGGAAAACATGTTGCTGAAAAGCAAACTGGAAAGAAGAAGAATGCTGTGAAGCATTCCGCCAAACAAGTTGTTGAAAAGCAAGTTGTTAAGACTAAAGGCAAGATTACTAAAAGTAATCAGAAGTCCTTTGCTGACAAACCTAAATCAAGTAAGGTTGTTGAAGCTAAAACTCAGCATTCTCCGAAAAGTGGACTAGGTTTCAAAACCAAGCAAAGTCAACTCTTTCATGAGTACAAGCAAAGTCAGCAAAGATACTTCAAAGAGATGAAGAAAATCAAGTCTAAGAGTTCTGAAAAGACTCCCAATGCTAGGACTAGAAGGAACCTTGCTAGAAAAGAACTTACTGAAAAGTATGTTCAGCAAAAAGGTCAACAGAGCAAGACACCACATCAGAAAGTGGATTTGACCAGCACGAGTCAAAAGTCTTTCAGCTCAAATTCTCCTAGTTCCTCAGCAAGTAGAAAACAAGTCAAAGTTGAAAAACTTCAGACTTGGGTTTCCACTGGACGCATTCTTGAACATGTTAATGGACATCCATCATTGGATAATTAACTTGTTTGCTCTTGATTGTGCAGACTTCAGCCACGGAGACAAACGATGCAATCTGGCACTTTGATAGTGGTTGTGGAAAGCACATGACGGGCAACAAGAATAACCTTATAAACTATAGACGGTGGTCTAAAGGTCCAACAATAAGGTTTGCTGGTGGAGGCTCCGGATCTACAATAGGCTATGGTGATGTGAAGTTAGGATGCATAACCATGACTGGAGTTCTTTATGTCAAAAATCTCAAGTTTAACCTTTTCAGCATGAGTCAGTTTGCTGACAAAGGATACTTCATCGAAATTAAAAGTGATGAATGCAAACTTGTAGATTTTGAGACTAAAAAGGTAATAATGATTGCAAGAAGATCAGGAGGCTTGTACACCGTTGATTGGTCTTCAGCAAACGTTGAAAAATGCCTTGTCTCAGATCATGATTGCCTTGATGAAAAAGCATGGTTATGGCATAAACGAACAAGTCATCTAAACTTCAAGACGCTGAATAAGCTGTCTAAAAAGGCACTTGTAGTTGGATTACCTAGGGTTACTTTTAAGAAGGATAGTGTTTGCAATGCATGTCAGCAAGGAAAGCAAACCAAATCTTCTTTCAAGAACAAGGCAGTACCGTCAACTACAAAACCTTTACAACTCTTTCACATGGACTTGTTTGAATCTTCTTCAACAAGCTATGCTGGTAAGAAGTATGGTCTAGTCGTGGTAGATGACTATTCAAATTCATCAAGCACAAATCTGAAACCAAGACTGAAATACCTAACTTGCTGAATAAGCTTGAAGTCATGAAAAATGACAAGGTAAAAGTCATAAGGACAGACCATGGTACTGAGTTTGTAAACCAGTACATAACTGAATATTGTACCTCAAAAGGTATTCAACATCAGTTATCCTCAGTAAGAACACCACAGCAAAATGGTGTTGCTGAACGGAAGAATCGTACCCTAAAGAAGCCGCAAGAACAATGCTTGCTGACACTGAAATAAGTGAGGCTTACTGGGTTGAAGCGATTAATACCGCCTGTATACTCAAAACAGATGTTTGATTACTAAGGAATACAACAAAACTCCTTATGAATTGTTTGTTGGAAGACCTCCTAACATCACTCATCTAAGAGTATTTGTTGCAAGTGTTTCGTTCTTAACAATGGTAGAGAATACCTAAGAACATTTCAACCAAAGGCAGACGAAGCGATATTTCTTGGCTACTCCTTGCATAGTAAAGCTTACAGAGTTTACAACAAAAGGCACAAAAGATTGAAGAATCTGTGCATGTTTATGTATTCTACGAAAAGTCACAAGGTGTGCCTGCTGAAGAAGAAATATCAGAATGTATGAAAAGCTAATCATACATGAGCAAAGAACTGAATCTGATGCTAGGCAAATCAAGTCAATTGAACTAATGATGATTCTGACAATGACTCTCCTCCCCCGAGTCATGACAAGATAAATATAGTTCACGACAAAGAATTTCCAGCAAAAGATGCGGTTGCTCCGAAGTTGCTGAAATTACGCAATCTCCAGTGCCTGCTGATGAAATACCTCAATCCAGCAATGCTGACAAGCAGTTGCTGACGAACAAATCTCACAGCAGAGACACAAATTCCCAGTAGTACTGAACAGTAACATACTGAAGAGTCACATGCTGATGAGCAAACATATCCTGATCCAACAAACAAAAACCTGTTAATAAATGGATTAGAGATCATCCCTCTACGGATATGATTGGCGATATTAATAAATCCAAGTGACTAGATCCAAAGCTACTCAAGGACTTGCTGAAGAAGCAACTGTCGTAGAAGTAGAATCTTTGTTCTCTTGCTTGTTTAGAAATTGAACCTAAAACCATAGAAGAAGCTTAAAGCATTCTGAATGGATAAAGGCAATGCAAGAAGAACTGGATCAAA